>JAODAC010010506.1:0-26096 GCA_027575185.1 Mimaenictus wilsoni
TATATAAAAGAATCTCCAGTTTTGTAATTATTCCAAAACTCCCCCTCCAATTTTATAAAGAGGACTTTCAAGAGTTATAATTAGTATCTCGTAGCCAGATAACTTTTTCTCCATTTTGAAATCAGGAATTTCTCGGTGCCTCTCGTTCATAGTACGAAATAAGTTGAAATTGTTCCCGAATGTAGCGAGCCTGATTGCAATGGCTTTAGAATGGGTTTACGTGACAAAACGCAGCGGTACACAACAAAAGTAATGAATAATTCATGGAGCGTTTACGCTGTCTGTTTTATGACTACGAATACGTTTACGCTGTTTTGGCACGGGCAGAAACCTGGGTTTTGCACAGTCACGATCATATCGGCACCGCCTGAACGGATATCGTACCAATTCTGTATTTTACTCCATTTGGAAAACCTTCCATATAAATACCCAACTGGTTAAAGACCCCAAATTACAAATCATTAAGAAATTGCCGTCAAATGACAGTCATAATTAAATAATTAAACTTAAAACATATAAATATAACTAGATATAATTAAAATAATTTGGTGTCATGTTAAAAGAATAAGTGGGTTTTAAAAACTTGTGTTTAAAATAAGAAATTGCCTTCAAATTCAATTGCAATCGAATGTTACGCACAAGAATAACAATTGCTGTATTTCTGTTGCTTTTTTTCTATTGTATTTCTGACATTGAGCACCGACTACAAATTGTGTAATCATAGTCAAATCATGTCTCATCAGTGCACTCGGGTGGCGAGGTACATGTATACCGTTCAGTGGAGGTCTTTTAAGGAAATTACCGAAACGTTTGAAGTGATACGTGGCGCGTGCTCAACTAATACAAGACACTAATAATAATCATCAAAGACTATTACGTGTTCACAAGGTCTACATGCTAATTATCACGCCAAACTTATGTCTTAATTAAATTAGATTTGTATCTGAAGTAAACTATTAGTGAACTTGTCACAAGGAAGAGGTAGGACTCTATAAATTTAACAGATAAATGTCGCATTGATGTAGCGATTATAGGAGGGTACCACAAATTGACCACTCCTTTACAGAGATAAGAATGTGTGGTTTAAATTATTATTGCGGCCCATTTAGAGATACATTTATATATCTTTAATAAACTCATGTATAATTATTAAAAATATATGTGAAAGGGTAATGGAACTAATTATACACGATTAAACCCCAATCCTTTTTAATAGCAAGGGAAAGGTTGGTTTCGGACAATACTGTGCGGAAACACGAAGTGATCTGCTAGAATGACGGACCAATGTGTTCTGTACTGAGGACCGAAGTGTTCCAAAGTGCAGCCAGCTGCTTAATATATTGATAAGTGACACCTGCTGCTTTTACCGGATGCTATCATGATCTATTGTTATTGTAGACTACGTCAAGGATGTAAACTTAAATTGTAGTTTGCCAGCGGACACGTCTTCCGTCGCATGTTCGCTAATAATAAATTATGTAAATATATATAAAATTTATATGTAAAATTGGAAATCCCGGACCAACTTCCCTTCATCTGTCCCATATGTGCAGAATTCAAGGGATACATTGAAGGGTATTTGAATAAAATTAACGTTAATTGTAAATAAAGCCCGACTTACCTTGGATCTTCGAAAATCAAATTCGAAAATCTCAGTTTGAATGAGGTATTGAATCAAGTTTGTAATAAGATAATTAATATAGGTGCCGGTCACCCTTGAAGTGAATAACCAAAATTGCATGTGTGATTTCATATATAATATATGAATCAAATCGGCCATCGCCAAGTGCCCGAAATAGGTCACCCTACCAATAATATATTCATATAGGTGAGAAATCATCAAGTATTTCTCAACCTAATAATTTTACCCAATAACATACGTAATAGTATGTTAATATGATATATTCCGTTTTTAACTTTACGTGTAACTGCTAAAAACTTAGGTATCCAGATGCAGACGATTAAATTGAAAAATTAGGTATGTTATCCAACCCTTATTTTTGTTAATCGCCTCTTGTCGTTAATCAAAGTTTAAAAATGCGCCAATCCAATTTTAGTGCCAAAGTGTAAAGTTGCACACCGATTAAAAAACAGTTGCAATCCCATCTATATATAAAACTGCAATTCGGCAAATAGCTTAAAATGGATCAGACTCCCTTTACAACCAGTAATACACGAACTGGCGTATAATACCTGTAATCTAACCAGTGTGGGTTGCCTATAATACCCAGTTTAACCAATAAAAATAGCTGTATGCATGTTTAATGAAACGTGCACCTTTTTTTGCTGGTGTACGGTGCTAACATCCGCATTGTGGGCTTGCGAGGAGAATGGTCGATAGCCGCCTCCGCGCGCAGCGACCTGTTACGGCGGCGCTGCGCCGACAATGCGTTCTTTGTCCGCGCGCGGCGGCGGTGGCGCCGACTTCGCGCGTTCATCGGCGGTTGGAGATGGTGGAGGCGGCAGTGTCGTGCCAGCGAGGACACCGTGCGGGTGGGCCTCCTCTTTGCTCACCACATATTCACTCAAGAGAGTGTTGTGTGCGTACGTGTGTATAGACGCGCGTGCGTGCTCACGTGGGTGTGTATTTGTGTGAGTGCTCTCCGCGCGCAACAAATACGCCGCCAACAACACACCGGCACCTCCACCAGAAACGGGGCGACGGTCATGTGCGACTCGTCCTCGATATCAACCCTTGTCACACGGCGCGTTGTCTTCCCGTGGCAAACACCATCCGCGATGTGAGACATTCATCGACATTAAAGTGCGCCAATCATATTATCCTTGTACATGGAGAATCATCCTGTCTTCGTTGGTAAAATTACAATCCTTGGAGAATTGGGTAGTTTATAGTCTGGACGGGCTTGGAACCTAAAGAAATAACCTCGCAATACTTCCTCTCAAATTACAAAAGGTATGGCGTCGTTTACTTCTTAATTTCCTAGCGAATATTTACTTTCTTTGATAGTTGTTCAGATCGTAAATATTGATATGCTGGTTAGTAAGTCAAATATTTGTATATTTTCTTTGAAATCCTCGTTTCTGTGTGGATTAGTGTGGAACGGGTTATGAAGAGGTTCGAGGGGTTACGTTTTTGGCGTTTTGGCGTGTCGCGTGCCGAAAATACAGGGCGCTAGCGGCTCTTCCGAAATACACGATTTATTGATTTTTCCGCCGCCACATGCTGCCTCCTTGTCGACCTGCCGCATTCTGCCCACGCATCCACTTCCTCCTTTCTCTCTCAATCTGGCACGCACATGCCCAACTACTCATATCATCCTCCACCGCCTCCGTCGCCCTTCCTTCAGCATCCCACATTTCCTTGGTGGGTAGTCCTATCCCATCTGAGAATCCACTCTGGAGATCCGAGAGTTCCAGAACACTGTGGACGTGCCAGAGGCTGCCTCCGGCTGGATAAGCGTATGACGAAGATGCAGCATCCAAATATGCAAATAACTTAACCTTCTTTTTGGCTCGAGATCGTGTGTGAGTTGAATGTGTGACACCGAGACTGGTTTTTGCACTGCGACCCAAGTTGAATTTATTGTGGGGTTGCCGTGGCGTTAGCATTGGCTCGCTTGTTGCATATTTCATGGATTCGGAGAGGATTTCTTATATTATATTTCGAACCCATTTTCCGTCTTTCGCAAAAGAGGAAACTCATTAATATGAAAATTTAATTATCCACAAAAGCAGAGGATACCGACAGTAAGCCTTCAATGGACTTCTTTACCTCGTTTTTTTCGTTTTACAGATTAATGGGCCTGAGAGTGTCTACGGCTGGAAATGTCGTTTCACACCTTTGGGGGGTTGACGGTGTTGATCGTTCATGGAATATTCTTGTGTTGGTCGTGGAAACTCATTGATTTTTCACATTTCGCGAGGGTATACTAAGCCCCGGAGATTAAAAATTGAGCGAGTTTTTATCAAACCAGGAAAAAGTTTATACATTTACCATTTCGTTCAGTTCTGTTTATTTTATACATTTCTGGAAATTTTTAAAATAAATCATAAGGGAATAGCAAAATGATAAAATATTATTAAGGCTATCTGATAGTTTAATTGATATTAAAGAAAACCTAGAAAAAATCACTCGTATTTTATTTAGGAATGATAGTCTGCACAGCAATGATCCCCAAAATTATATGTTTCATAATAGGCTTGTTTTTTAATTATATTAGGCGGAACATGTCCCTTGAAAAACATCGGTCCCTTCAGAGATTCTTTGACCCTCAAACGTCTTGATAGGACATTAACTATGTTTTAGGTCTTAAGTCAATTTAATGGTAGTAGTAATGACCCTAATTTAATGTTATATTCTTATAGCCCTCACACTGAATACCCTGAATTTCCCCGTCGGTAGGAACCCACTCTATTGAGTTTGAACTTAGAAACTTCAGAATTCACTTTATCGCTCTGGCTGCGTTGGACGTTAACAAAGTTACTACTAATAGTGATAGAAAATTATGCTGAAATGGACACACATGAGATTGGTAGCAGTTACCTTGACCCCATTCTGGTTAACACTTGGTAGTATTATCTCACAAAAAATGGTTCTCAAGTGGTCTCGCACGGTCCTCTGAGATCCTCTTCACTTGACTATTCTTAAAGAATTGAGACCTTATGACATGGCCAAGAGGGAAAGATAATATATCTTTTGAAAGATGAATATTTGCAGCTCTAAAGTTCTAAAATTGGACTGACACAATCTAAGATTCAATAATTATCCGTTTTTGTGTATTCGTTTATTCTGTTGTGAATTTTATTGTATGTTACATTCCAGTTGTAGCCTTCATATTCATAGTCATTCTCAGAACACTTCTAAAGTTCCGATCTAGCTTTTAAAAGAGCTAGTTAGGATTTTTAAGAATCTGACAAGTTACGTCACATAGTTGGTTCTGAACACTCTAGACTTTGCATACAATTCGGTCCGACTATGAGTCTAATTGTATGTTTTTCAAACTATATGAATACTTTTAACTCATGTGGCAGCAGCATTTACTACGAATTTATAAGCTGTGAATTTGTAGTACAAAATATTGAGATTGTTTTTTCGACAAAGAATGTACTTTCCCTTGCTTCAAACAGCCTAATCCTTAAGAATCTTCTTCTGTTTTCGGTTGTATAGCGTTTAACGCCTTTCGAACACGTACTCCACTTAAGAATCTCTTCAGTAAATATATTGGATTATAACCAATTTTTGAGATGTATTTGTAAGTTTAAGAAAACCATAAGATCCTACCTTAATAGTTCTATAACCTGATTTTATCTAATCAAGTATTTCAGAATCCAACTATCAAAAGATCTCATGCCTTTCATGACCCATCCCACCGATCACACCGATTTGCAATCATCAAAAAGGGCACGCACCGCTGATTGAAACGTTTTCGTTTGAAATTCTCGTCGGCGGTTTGCGGCAGTGGTGGTTCCGCAACTTTGCGTATCCTCATTTCAGTGCATGAATGAATCACGAATCGTCAGGTGGGCGGTGGGTGCCTGAGAGTGAGTTAATGTGTGTGTTTCTCTGTATGTGAATGTTGGTGTGCGGGTTTCGGCCGTGCCATCGCAAAGGCTCCAACCAACCGCCAACACGCCGCCCCGCGTATCGATCCCGCCAGCCGACGTCGTCACTGCCGCTGCCTCCACCAATGCCGCTGCGCCGCCCCCGCGCCGCGTTCCTGCAGACTATTCATGAATAATATTAGCGAAAACCTATCCGGCCTAATTTCGCAGCGGAAGAATGCGGTGTGGAATTTCCAGCGCAAGTGCACAGTCGAATGAAGACAGTAATGATAAGTGAATATCAAATATTCATCAAGATGTCGTAAGGGTCGTGATTGAAAAAGCACCGAATATTTAAATTGGCGAATATTTTAAAGAGTTATTAAGCTATCAAGCGATTACAATAATTTACCAAATCAGAAATATATGCACCGATATATTGAAAATTTAATTTGCCAATAAATTCGGTAAACCGAATATCCGTGACGGATCGTTAATGTGCTATTTCTGAAATTCTGCGAAATATTCATAATATATAAGAGAAAAAACATGGGCTCACAGGAATTATTTTCACCAATAGAATATTTAAACACATGTGGAGAAGAGCTCTAACAGCTCGGCAGTTATCATGCGTTTTCTGAAATTCTGTAAGCTTGAAGGCTTTCAGATCCTCTTTGAGCAGTTTCATGTATGTAGACCGTGTTCGATTCATTTTACTTTCTCAAATATTTATTTGTATAACCTATCTAAGGACAATCTAATAATGTGACTGTAGATACTGAAAACTGCGTGTTGTAACCAGCATAATGGTAATTAAGAAACTATTTATGAAATTTGTCGAAATATTCGCTAAAATGCAAATGAAAATTGTGTTAAGATGTGCTGAAACGTCTTATTTTCACAAGAAGTACGTTGAAACGTTTTATGAATTTACATGCGATTTTTAATGTCTTAGCAATTATTCGCAAAAAAAATAAATAAAATAGAAAAAACGTGTTTAGATATTCACAAACGTCATTTTTTTACAAAAAAAGCGTTAAAACACATCGGGAGGACGGTAGCCGAAACGGTTGGAGAGATAAAGTGCGATTTCTAAAATTATATTAAATATTTGTTGAAATAAATAAATGAAACGTCTTTAAAAGTACTCAAACTACTTATTTCACAAGAAAGTGCATCTAAACTCATTGGGAAATAGGTAGTAATACCAGTTGAAGTGTGATTTTTGAAATTTGGGAAGATAATTGTGTTCAAATATTCAAGGACTGATGTGAGCAAAAAGTGTATTAAGGAGATAAGAAGATAAGTTTCACTAATATATAAGAAAAAATCTTCTTTACAAGTGTTTAAATAACATATTTTTTACTTAAGCCTCCCTTTAAATGAATAGACTGCTTTGTACGTGATCCCATCGTTTTAGTGATATTTCTGAAAATCCCTGCATATTTCACTAAATACAAGGGCGCACGTATAGGCATGGGGCCCAAGGTTCCCCTTTCACCCTGGAATCTCAATTTTATTTCTTATATTTGCCCCTACCCGGCCAAAAAATATAAGAGAAAGCATCCGAAGATGTGTTTATAGGAATCATTTTCTAAAAAAACAGAAATAACCTAAAATACTCTAAGCAAACATAACCTATTTATTTACGAGGTTACATTAAACACGTCAAATATAACCTAATAACCGAAGAAAAACTAAGATAAGGTAACCTAACCAAATCTGTAGACAAAAAGAGAATCAGAAATAATTCAAAATAGACACTTAAAAGAAATTCAGATGGTGGGTTATTACAGTAATCAAATCAATAATCATACGATCAGAATCATCACCTGTTATCATTCTAATGCGAATGTCCACCCACCAGTTACTGATTGAATCAATCGCCATATGATTAATAAGTCGAAGTAGGCACAGGGTTTGTGCTTCATACATAATACAATTGTAATAATAGCTGAATGGTTGTAATCATACATGCTGCAATCAACGATTATTTTAGCGTGGTTGCACCGGTTATGTTTACACATTACATGCTTATTGATTAGTACACATACAGCATTGCTGTAATATGTTATTAACATAGTAAACACTGCCAAATTGATGAGCATTGTTGGTATAATTAGTGCGTATTAGTGTGCACTTCACAACGCCAACACCAGAGGCATAATTGTTCTAATTGGAAATGTTTTAGCAAACAAACTTTGGTATATTTGGTTGCATACTTTAAAACAATGTTTTAAGAGCAACCCATGAACAAATATTAAAAAAAATAATATTTATTGTACCAACGAGGTGACGAGGTGATAGAAATTATAGAAATATATTTGTGATAGGAAAGATGATAATAAAATTTCATGCCGTTTGGAAATGAATTAAATTTGGTTAATGGCAGAAAAAACTTTATGATTAAACCTATCACCCCATTGTATTGATGGGAATTTACATAAATGCTGTTTATTTGCAGTTATGGAATTATTGATGTTTCTATATTTGAATTCGTTGCAAAATATCTTTATATAGTTCATTTATATAGTTCAACTGATAAGGTATTGTAATAGTATGTCCATAAATATAGAAATAAAATATTTCCTTTGTACCTGATTGTACCGAGTTACTATTCAAAGTTGATAATATGGAAATTTCGATCCCAAATTTGGTTAATGTGGTGTGCCCCATAGGCGGGCACTTAAAAAGGGCGGCGGCAATTCCAAAAGTGAATACAACATATATTACTTTGATTTTAAAAGTTTATGGTGAGGCATGGCTGCCTCATGGTGTTGGAAAATACTGGTTTTAATAAAGTCTGAATCAAGTACGGATCTAAATTTGACCTTGTATAAGATACATTTCCGTCAAATTGACTGTCCAATATCAAATTTCAGAATATGTTTTTATTTGTTGGAAATGATTTTTTTTATACTTATATGAAGATAAGCGAATGAGTGAATGTGATCAGCTTTCAATATTTATAACTTTGACGTATATGAATCAAATTTAATGCAGAAGATTGACACTTAAATTTCAGGATCTTAGCTTTTCCTCTTAACTCGGATTTGTTTAGTTTACAGCAACGATTGCACCTCTTTTGACTATATGAGGCATAACGGAAATGGAAAAAAAAACTAACGTAATAAAATAACGTAGTACTATCTCCAGCAAATCTTCAGGTTCGCAAGCATGATACATCGCATGTCCACCGAAAATTCAGATATGGGAAGATATGGGAAGTCGCATAAAGCGGTTGCTAAAAATAGCACCATGAAGACGTTTCACTTAAATGCAAAGTTTCACAGCAATAAAACGGATTCTTTCTGTCTATTCATAACCCTACACTAAAATAAGATTTACTCGTATTTTATTGCTTTAGATTTGAAGAACCTGTAATCACAATAGTATGAAAGGGGGAACCAACAAACATTTAATATAGGATCATTAGATTTTTTATAAAAAGAAAGAGCAACATTAAATGCAATGAATTAATATCAAATCGTCGAAGTTAGCGAGAAAGAAGTTGCCTTGAAGCAGGATGATGCATTATTAAAATCTGCACATTACTTTTTTATCTCACTTATCGCGAGATAAAGGGATTTCTGGG
The DNA here is from genome assembly GCA_027575185.1 of Mimaenictus wilsoni. NCBI lineage: Eukaryota > Metazoa > Arthropoda > Insecta > Coleoptera > Staphylinidae > Mimaenictus > Mimaenictus wilsoni. The sequence continues at coordinate 9,098 of JAODAC010010506.1, forward strand.
ATCAGCATACATTCAATATTGCATTAACATTTGGCGGTAAAATAAATTTAATAATTACACAAGTAAAACTCCGTATGATCTCAAGAAAAGTATTATTGCTCTCTAAAACATCAATTATCTTGACGAATTATGAATGTATGCATATGCGCCCTAAATTAACAGTCGTCGACTGTATGACTCTTTCAAAGCGGACAAACACCTACAAATATTCCCTGTTTCTTAAAAAAATAAGATTGTTAAGTGGCGACAATAACATTAGTGCAACGTTGGATAGTTATTTCTGAATGATTTACAAATATTCGTTTGGCCCTGATTGGTCCTGGTATTCCGTTTTATATTACCGTTTTTCAACGCCTGAATAAGCGGGTTTTAGATTCATATTTGTTCTACCAACATACAAAATTGTATTCACCTGAATCGAGAATATTTGTCAAAACAATATTTATTTGATAGTCGATTTATGCAAGGATAATCAGTTTGATCAATTGACCTGAAAAAATGGTTTAAATACTGATTTTATGTGAACTATGATATAGCTCATTACAATAACTCATAGTGTAATATAATTCATAGTAATTTATATAATTCATAGTAATAATTCATAGTAATTTATATAATTCATAGTAATAATTCATAATAATTCATCATTCAACTTGATATTTTAATAATTAGTAGCAAAAACAAAGTAACGCAAAATCAGTTTGAAATAACAAAAAAAAAGTTCTGAAAATTTCAATTTCAATTTCAATGTACAGCTCTTAAAAACATGCACCAATACCCTCAAACAAGTGCTGGCGGATGCAGTAGATCAAATCAAAATTGAAAAGGCGCACCGAGTTCCTGATCAATACCTGCGCAAATTGACTAGGTTACTTCCCCCCGTGTTACGACCATTTTATTTGAAGTAAACCAAGGTACTAAGAAGTAAATGTGTATCTTTCTCCCTTCAGAAAATTGACTTCTTACCTTTTCAATCATTTTCTCTCGGAATGAATTTCGTTCCAAGCGAGCGAATACAATCTTCTTGCTTTCAATGCTTATCGTTTTCTTATTTCTGCTATGTAATCTCTTTCAGACACATCTTGTTTCATCTCCGTTATTTCCTGCTTGCTGACTTTTTTCCGGTGTGTTTATTGTGGCGCGGTATTGTTGCGCGTAGACGACGGGATATCTCAACGTCATGTCACGTAAATGAATGAGACGACGGCTAGTTTCCTTTGACAAGATAATTCCAACAATTATTTTCATTCGTGTTTGTGTTCTTATTCCTCCTCCGGTTGGTTGCTATTTTTTTTCATTATAATTCTTTCATTTTAATTGTAATTAAAGTGTAATAATATTCATATTTGATCTTTAGTAAAATATTATATTGTTTGAAGTATATACAAATTTTTATTTTCCATTCATAAGCGTTCAGACCGAGAAGGAGCTCGTCCGAACACTTGAAAATTCTCTATCCCCTCACATAAAATACACATAAAATGAATCATCCAAAAACACGAATGTCGAGGCTGTTTTGGGGTAGAACACGAGTTTTGCTAAAAAACATATTAAAAACACGTGTTTTGACATGCATTAGGACTGCATTCACAGAAGTAATTAATTGCTGGTTGTGTGAACAATAACTGGATTTTCAAATGAATACACTAACTCGTAATGCGATTGCAAAGTGTGCAATTCAATAGTAAATCTTTCAGCTTTTAATCAGATTCCAAGGGATTTTATTCACTTGAAAGAATTGTATATAACTAGTGCATTGCACCAATAGCCGTTTACATATGAGCATCGTTCTAATTTTTTCATATGCATGAGCTTCTAACGATTTAACCTGTGGCAAAGCAGCTTTTCAATGCATACATGCAAAAATTATTTTATACCAAACCATGTCTATGATATTATGATAGATATTATATGTATTTGTAATTATTAAGAGATATAAATCGGATTTGATCTTCTATTTCATCGTTTCCCATAAGGTTACATATAGAGTGGGATAAATTTGGACTGCAGGATCGATTTGTTTCGAGTAATGTGTCGAGATTATGAAAAGTATAAGAGGTTCTTAAAAACACATATTTAAATAGTTCCTAAGTTTTATATTCATAATATTAACATCTCTTTGTAGTTTTATACTTTTCAACTGCAGAGCAGTGTTAGAAGATGAACAGGCACGGAAAATGAAATCTGTAGGAGAGGAGTACATTGCCAAGTATTGATTCCGATCCAAATCGCTATATTTTCGTTCCAAACTTTTGTTTTCTTTGCAAGCGGTTGAAAATGAACTGAATCATTAAAATATAGCATAATATATAAAATATTCAGGCCGTTTTACACCTCAACGGCAATAATAACAATCGTAACAGTACAGCTATGAAAATCAATAAGAAGCAAATAAAAGATTTTCTTTATGCACTCATATGAGAGGTTCGAACATTATCAACAATTCAAAATTTCGGTATTGATATTATTTAAATTACTTTCCTAAATATTCAATTTCTGGTTTGTACAAGAAAAGCGGAGAGGCACGATAGAATATATAATATACGAAATTATGCGAAAAAATAAAAATACAAATTTTGATTAGATACAAAATGTAGTTATTCGTATATGTTTACGTAACGTTTGATTGTCGTGTTATATTTCAATTAATATGTTAAGATGTAAAGCTATGTTATTGTAATTACTTTTAATCCAGTCATTGTAAAATTACAAGTTATGTCTCAAATGATATGAGTGTGTAACGCCCAGGTTTGGTACATCTTCGTAAATACCATCGATTCCTGGGTTCACAGTGCCAAAAATGCATATTTGCCAGAACTTTTTGGGAAGAAATCTAACGAAAACAAACAAATCAATCATTGGATGTGGGCTGTTAGCCTTAGTGAGAGATTGGTTTATTTCTTAAACGCACTTATTTTTTGTTGAACGCAGAAATAAAATACTCTCTCAAAAAAACGGAATTTCGAGACTAATTTTGTTCGTTCTCCACGAATGCAATACTCGCTAATATTTGTTCGACTATAAAGTGTGAAAATAAGGATTTTTTACTCGAAAAAAAACCGGCAGAAATATTGAATCTGCGTGTAAAAAATAAATTTTGTATTTGTAATGATTCGAAAATTATGATTTCAGGCAAAATGAAGCTTGGTATGTGGCTGAACGATCGCGAGCAGTTGCGGCAGGAAGGGCTCGTCATCTTCAGCAAATTGATCCGCACGAAGAACGTGGAAACGCTGCAGGAGCGCACAGGACCAGCACGACACGGCGACGATAGAAAAATCAAATTAACCGTGAGTGACTAACAATATATACCTATATATTTTCTATTCGCACGCACGTCAGCGCCAGCAAATAAATCATCCACGAATAATGTTAATGGAATCTTGCAGAAATGCCTCACAACGCTCGACCTAACCTCACTTGGCGTTGGCAGCTGTGTGGGCACGGGGATGTACTTGGTCGCCGGGATGGTGGCGCGTACGGTTGCCGGGCCCGGAGTTGTTTTCAGCTTCATCATTGCAGCCGTCGCAAGTATTTTCTCAGGTAATTGCACAATTACATAAGACATCGTTTATGACTGCTTTTGCAACTGTTACCACAATATAGAATATTATTACATTCGTCTGCGAATGTAGACCGAGAGTAATAAAATGATGAAATTAGATAAAAGATAAAAGCGAAAAAATGAAATTCAAATGATAATGGACAATTCCATGTGGGGGAAAATCCCCGGAGATTTTTTTCGAAATGCAAAACGGAAAAAAAGAGTAAACATACATTTATATGCGCAAACAATGTAACACTGGTTAGCGCTCTTCATTGTTTGTTCTCATGTGCTCACGCTGAACACTTAGGATAAACCATTATAAGCATAATTCCGATTTCCAGTGCTCTATGTTTTCCAAGCTTAGGGTTTCCACCTGTTTCTTTTCAGCAAATTCTTTCTTTTGTCTAAGTAAAGCGTATACCTCTTGACTGTAGCGTTATTACGCAATAAAAATATGTTTTATGTGAATTAAAATATAAATGTTCTTTTTATGAAGTTATGATTTATTTCTTTAACTTTTCATTCTTTTGTTATATTTTATTTTATTTATACCCTGCTTTTTTATTGAGGGGCAGCTCTGTATTATTGCGGCATTGTTTGTTTTGCGTGCCCGTCTGTTAAAAGTCCATGGTGTCCCATAGGTAGTAGTTGAACGTAACAAGGTTTCTTCATATGACTTCTCATGAATTTCGTTCTCAGACCTTCCCAATCTATGAATGACCCATGAGGCTCTGGCGATGCCACATCTGAGAAGGTCTGTTTTGAGCCTGCAGTGTCCGGTCATTCTAGTCAGCTTCCCCAGGTTTAACCATGCCTGTTTTACTGAAGGGGACCAGGCTGATCCTGCAACTCTGTGCATTATCAGTTAGACTTTGCCAGCCTGTTTATTTGTCCATGATGTCCAATAGATAGTTATTCCCATGGATTCGTTCCCTGTCTTTCTCCTCCTATGCACGGGTCTGTGGTTATGCCAGCCATCAGTTAAGGCTTGATTTGAACGTATAGTGTCCGGCAATGATTCTTATGAACTTGCTCAAATGTATTTGTGCCTTATTTACTGATGGGACTTTATCCGTATGTTTCCTTGTCCATGATATCTCCATGTTTCTACATGGAAGAATTCCCATGGTTATATTCTGTTCAGTACTATGAATAGCCCATGGATATATGGTGATAATATATCAGTGAAGGAGTTTTTCATCTAGTATAGTACATTTCCCGGTGGTGCCCTCCGCAAGGAATAGTTCGGCGGTTGTCATTCCCTCGCTCCTGATCAGTTCGCAGGAGCAATTTATCTGTTAAGCATCTATTTATACGTGGATAATAAACTTTTGTAGTTTCCATAGATATTCCAGAAGTTAGCTATTATCCAATGACCCTACACATTCCTTTTGAAGTTAGTTCATCAATATCTTGTTCCTAGTAATACTCACATCTATAGGTACTCAAATAAGTTTTATCGCCCTTGTTCTAGCCACTAAGTGCACACCTGATACCCACAAAGAAACAGGCTAGCTGGGGTCTTCCGATCGAGTTGTGAATCCATACAAGATACTTTGTAAATAACGACAATGGAAGATTATTAATTATGAGGAATAAGATTATAAACTCGGTTCTATCAAAAACGCATTTTCCAAATATGCAAATTGTAACTATAGTAAATTATACGTAAAGTCGTTATCCTCTTTAGAGCTTTCCCACTTTACATAATTAATCTGCTTTGTGTGCCTCAATCCTATCTTAACGTGATCACTATTTCCTTTCAACTTTCTTATGGATTTTAGCTGGTATTTCCTCTTAGTTCCATTCAGGATAGGTTCTATATTCTGAATAGATAGTTTTTTGTTATATTGTTATTTCCATCAAATTTTAACGGTTTCTGCAAGCTCTTCGGCTTATTTGACGTTGTGTTTATGATCGTATCTGACAAGTCCATATTATTTTTCGTTTTCTTGAACATTTTATAAAATCTTTTCATATTTATTTCAGGAGCCTGTTATGCTGAATTCGGCGTTCGAGTACCGCACACAACTGGCTCAGCCTACATGTACTCATACGTAACGGTGGGAGAATTCATAGCATTCGTGATTGGCTGGAACATGATCCTAGAATATCTGATTGGCACGAGTGCATGCGCGTGTGCTCTAAGTGCATGCTTCGATGCACTGGCCAATGGAGCAATCACAGAAGGACTTGTGAATAATGTGGGCACATTATTTGGAGGTATGTTTTGAGGGAATAAAACTATTTAAATCGTTCACGTATTCCCAAATTTACAGATGAATATGTTTCGTAATATGCTTTTGAAGCAATGAAATAAATTTATATATTACAGATAGACCACCTGATTTCCTTGCATTTGGAATAACACTCCTAATGATGCTACTCCTCGCTGCCGGCGTAAAGAAATCATTGATCTTTAACAACGTCCTGAACGCAATCAACCTAGCGATCTGGGTATTTGTAATGACGGCTGGGTTATTCTACGTGAAGACAGAGAATTGGACACAACATCAAGGCTTCCTTCCTTTTGGTTGGTCTGGAGTGTTTACAGGAGCTGCCACCTGCTTCTATGCGTTCATTGGATTCGATATAATTGCCACGACGGGGGAGGAGGCAACTAATCCGAAACGCTCCATCCCGCTGGCGATTGTCTCCAGCTTGTGTATAATCCTCATCGCATATGTCAGTTCCAGCATGATGTTAACGCTGATTGTTCCCTATGATGAAGTGGATCCAGATTCAGCTCTGGTTGAAATGTTTGGGCAGGTTGGAGCTTACAAGTGCAAGTATATAGTCGCAGTCGGTGCCCTTGCGGGTCTCACGGTGAGCATGTTTGGGTCTATGTTCCCTATGCCGAGAATTCTCTATGCAATGGCCTCGGATGGGTTGATCTTCCGACTGTTCGCCCAAGTTTGGCCTAGTACAGGCACACCAGCCCTGGCCACATTTATCAGCGGGTTATGTGCTGCACTAGCCGCCCTGGTTATCCGATTAGAGATTCTAGTTGAAATGATGTCTATTGGAACACTACTTGCCTACACCCTGGTCAGCACATGTGTGCTTATATTGCGATACCAACCGCATTCTACAAATCTAGTCGAATTGTTGCCGCAAAGTTTAAGAACGCCATTGAAGGGGTCACCAAGTAAGGACCCTGTTGGTACTGCGGCAGGTGGCACAACACCTACTTCTCAGCAGTATGGGAATAATTTGCAGCCCAATATGGGAACGATGCCAAATATTCCAGCACCCTCTGTATCACCAATACCACAGCAACCAACGCAACGGGTGATGGTACGACGTGTAACGCGGAGTTCTCCGGATAGTGATGATACCTTCCCTGGAGATGAGCAAGAGGAGGAATTCTCCATTCGGGATGATCAATTCCTGGTGTCAGATCGCACAGAAAACAAGTTTTATGGCACTGTACATGGTACGAGTGGAACTGCAACGACCACAGGAGTTGTGGGGTCCACCGTAGGGCCTAGTTTAGGTTATATAGGTCGTAGATTACAAGTAAGTTTATGACAACTTCTCTAGAATACAATTTTATGAGAATATAAACTTTCAGGCAGCAACATATCTATGCCCGGCGATCTTCCCTTGGGTTGACACCGGGCCGGCAACCGAAGAGTCTGGAATGTTTGTGATGAAACTTGTAGGCATCCTCTTTGTGCTCATAATTACCTTTGATCTGATCATCGTCTGTGGCATGCATAACATGACTACGGCGACCACGGTCTTTTTGTTTCTGTTTCTAATTGCCATCGTAGCTATCCTATTGGTTATATCACGAAAACCCCAAAATAGGTAAAATTACCTTCGATCCACCAAAGAGATCCCTTCTAACTAAAGCTCATCTTACAGAAATAGTTTAATGTTTATGACTCCTGGTTTACCATTTGTGCCAGCCATCGCCATTACTGTTAACATCTACCTGATTTTCAAACTCTCAATATTGACGTTGGTGCGGTTTACCATCTGGATGACATTGGGTTTTATTATGTACTTCTACTATGGAATTAAGCATAGTATCTTGGAGGAAAACTCTGGGGAAACGGATCATAATAATATAGAGCTGACCGTCACCGATATGGAGAAACCCAAGTATACATCTGCGTCCCAGGGACACTATAACCCTGCTTGCGATACTAATATCTACAGGTAGAGAAAACAAATGCAGTGACCTATTTTGAGATCATAATCAATAAATACACATTTCTTTTCTAGCCAAGGTCAAAATCAGCCAACCTACGATTGGGATCCAAACGCCACCTGGGACCCGAACGCTACCTGGGGTGCTGGAAGTGCTGCCACCACAAATCAGTATCAAGTTGAACAGCAGTACAATGTTGCTACGAATAATACGCGCTCGGTCATCAACAAACCCGCCGCTGCCAGTGCGACCTCCTCCACAACCGGCAGCACCATGTTCGTAAGTGACCCTCTGGCATTCCCAACGTGGGACGACTAAATCGTCTCGGCCCATGTGACTCAACGGTAGATGGCGCTAGAATATAAAGAGGCAATAGATCATTTCTTTCGTGAATCGATACGCTATTCGCAATTGTTATTTGTTATGAGATTATTATATTTATTGTGATGGTGCAAAAACAGGGCGGATCAACAAGATGGTCCACTGAGAGAACACAGAAAGGAATATGGTTTTCCGTAGGTTTTTGATAAATATTCAGGTTTAACGCACAGCCAGATGAGTAGTATAAGGCCACCACTTATTTTCACTTCTACATCCGAAATTTAGAGGTGTCATTTTTTTATTTTGGTTTATCCTAAATATGATTGATCTATCAACTATCTAACAATAAGTCAGCCATCAGGAAGTAAAAGAACCTATGAAGGAGAAGTGAAATTGGAGTGGTGGGAGTCGACTCAGAAATCGCAACAAGATACTACTCCAGTGTAACCCATGTGAGCGTAGCTACATCTACACTCACATCATCAAACCATGTTCCCAATAAAGTCAAAACAAGTCACATCCACTATTATACATAAACCACACATACACCCGAAGATACAAACATGTTTAGGTACTTGATGGTTGATAAACTAATTGTAAGCGTATATTAAAAACATGTTGACTAATGATGATTACGATGATGATATAAATGTAAATGAATCTAACTCTAAGCAAACTCTAACAGATCATCACACAAATGATATCTGATTCCAGGAAGCAAATGTGTATAAATCTAAGCGGAACAAATGTGATTCGGTGTTTTTCACGTCTCTATTATACCATTTACATCTCTTATATATGAATATTTATCCACACTCACACACACAACCTCTCGGGAAGAGCAGCCAATTGCTTTTCTACTCATTCCACAAGAGTTGACCTTCTTCGTAAATGTGTTTTCCATATATTTAAAGACTACTTATCGTTATTATTAAGCTTTATAATCGAACGTGAAGATATCTATTTGGTGATGAGAAGATCCACATATGATAGGCCCACACTAACGGTTTTACATTCACACTCAAAGGTTGTTGCAGGCATAACGTGTTGATTTCCTTGTTTTGAAATAGAGCACAATATGATTACATGAATCTCATGGATAATACCAGGCAATACAGCCACGTGACGCCGCAAATTGTACATACAGGCGTCGGCGTCGACATTTTGCATTCTGATTGTCAACTGTTATCCTATGTATTTTTTAAAAATCGTTACTCATTGTGCTAGGGCGTAATTCTACTTGTACTTATAAGGCGAATGCAAAAAAAAAACAACTGACGGAACTGCAAATGGAAATGTGAAAATCGATTCAGTTTGGTTTGGCATCTAGCGTTTTTGAGCCAAAAGCGAGTTGTGACATATCACACGGATGTTGGAACATTTAATCAAATGCTTCTGATTTCGCATCTTCTCGAAATATGAAGCATTGGAAGGGATTTTCTGACGTTTGTATATTTTGTACATACCCCTACGTTGATATATGAGATAAAGAGGTTCACATACCTTCAGCATATATAGTAAAGTTTATTTTTATTTAATAACTTATATTAATTTCACAAATGTTATGATAGAACTTTAAACTGTCCCCAGAGGTTTCCAAAGGACTATGCTTACCATTAGGCCAATAACCTATTATACCCTTTATGTGATACTCAGCATTATCTACCTCTTATCAGTATTTTAGTTCTATTATATGAATTTTCCTTGTTGTACAAATATTTTAAAATATTAACCCTGAAGGTATACGGACAGCTTTATATTTTAGAAGTTGTGATTTTAGCTTCCAATCTACCGATTTTCAGTCAGTCAAACCTTTTAAAAAATATATACCAAAGAAATGAAGTGTTAAACAGATATTATTACATCAGTGCCTGTTGAAAAATACAAAGGAGTAAAATGCGTGAAGAAATGGTTTATTCTTAATTCTAAATGTCTTAAAAATTGTTGCAAGCAGAAATGGCGGCGCAAACGGGCCGAAATGCAATGCAAGCAGATGCGTTTTACGATATTAAATGTATGTTAATGCAAAAATGATAACGAAAACCAAAAAAATAACAAATATAATGCGGATAAACCATTTGAACATACATATATATACAAATATAAAAGATTATAAATATATAAATATGAATATATTGTATTTATGAAATATTACTACGTATTTCCTTTCATTTGGTGATCGATTCTGATTTTTTTTCGATTCGATTATTATTATCAGTTTATCGATAATGTAATATAATGTAAATTTTGAAAAATATCGTATGAATATGAGAAATAAGTAAAAACTGTTCAGAGCAAAGACAAAAAGCAAGTGGTTTTATTTTTCCCATGCAGTTATCGCACCATTATATCCCATCATGTGAATTGCTATGGTTCTCTGTCTCTAACTGATATAACTAGGGATTTTGAATACCTAAGCTTTTGCAAAACGATGTTCTCGGTTTGTGAAGAGTGAAAACCGGTTTCGGGGTCGGTTCTTGAGATATTAAGGCAATAATTTGATATTTTATCTGAAAAGACTAGAAATTTCATTTCAAAGTCGTTGTAATTACTTATATATGAAATATTGTGATGCAGTGAACGGTATATTGGGAATTTAAACATGTTTGATAGCTGCATATAATGCTTCTGAACATTGCGATGTTCCAGCTCCATTGGACTGACGTTCGTCGGCAGATGGACAAAAAAAAAGAAATAAGCAAGAAAAATAGGGAATATCCGAAGTATAATAGTTCTTATGCAAATAGATGATAGTTAAACATGATAAAACAGCAAACGAGTTTTTCACAATAGTTACAATACAACCTTTCGAGCAAACCAACCTGTCGACGGAATTCTGTCCACAATGGAAAAGTTGCCTGGTCCATTAGTAAATTCAATGTAATATTTTATTTTATTAGTAATTTTATTCTCAAATTGTCGATGAAATTGTAATCACAAATTTGTTTTATTCGAATTATTAAATCTGCCTATCCTATAATGGTAATCAATTACAAATAGATCCCTCATTAAGAACGCAATCCGAAACCAATTTACGACGGTTCAACGAATACTAGTTTAGTTCAGTTGAAACGGAATTAATTATTCAGGTCCATCTAATTAGAATAATTAATTCTGTAAATGTATATTCCATCATAAACGTGATGTTTCACTAGAATTAAATATCGAATATTTAACGGAAAGTTATGATAACAAAGGTATTTCATTTTCATTTTTTGTTATGGGAGAAATTTCGTTTCAAAATGCAATAATGCCTTGTGAGAATCCTGCGTTTTTTGTGGGTCACGTTTCCTTGAGGATGATGATTTCCTTTTGGAAGAGTAGTGTTCATGGGGGTAAGTGTCAATATTGCCACCAACATTTTAAGGGGCAAAAACTCGGGTGGGTGAGGGGAAAACCTCTTTATCAAACGCTGTGTGGATAGCTGTCTTAACTCCTTCGTAATAAATACCTACCTAACAGACCATCCAAAATACCAAACACCAAACGTTAGAATACCAAAAGGAACAAAGAAATAAAGTTAGTGAATAGACAAACAACATATTCTTCTATTATTTATTTCATTTCTCTCTTTTCTTTCATTTGTTCCCATAGTGTGGTTCCTTAGTTTCAAGTAAATCAAGTCTACAACTATTAGTTCTCTTCTGCTTGTTAAGTAGGCTTAAACAATGTCACACCGACAGTTGACGGTCATACCAGCAATCTACAAACTTTGGACGCTAATATAATCCATTCCATAAACATTGATTCAATTTGTTAAATTCGTTATTTCATCTTCTGTTTACATTGAAAAATATCATCTACTTTATACAATGAAGCTTTGTCAAGCACGGTTTTTTTCTAGATTGGTGCAATATGTTTGCTTTCGAAATTGACGAAAATGTGTTGAGGCCGACAAGAAGTTAAAGCTCAAAATGTACATCACATAATTTCAAGATTGACTTTCAAAATGTCCACTGCACTCCTAGTTATATTTCCATATTGTTGTCTATAGTTCTGTTCTTATCTTTTCACAGTTATCACACAGTTTACCTTAATTTACTGTACATTGAATTGTTTAAATTATCTAAGTTTAAAATAGATTTTAAAGATATTAATTATGCTAATAATACTTTTCTTGGTAGCGGCGATATCCTTTTTGTGAGTTAGTTTACATACGATTGAGTTTCACGTCGACATCATTGTCTTGGAGATACTGGAAGATAGGATTGAATGTGACGTTTGCAACCAGCTTGCTTTTGCCATCCAGGAAGTAAGTTTCCATGTCGCCTTTGCCTTTGACGTTGATTGTGCCTCGACATGTTAAGGGATAGCCTTTCTCGGAGAGTATTTCGTACATTTCCTTGGTAATCTATGGGCAGAATATTTGATAAGAAGACAATAAGCAGAAATTTTAACACTTGAATAAAAATACATTTAAAGTTGTAAAATTTATTCACAGGGTGTCCGGAAACTTTTATTCACAGTTTTCATTAGGTTTACTGAAAATATTGAAAACAATTCGACTTCTAAGTTATCAATCTGTGGTTGAGTCCGTGGGAGTTCTCTGGGAGGCTATTGAATAGGATTTATCAATTTTTTCCATATTTGTTAGACACACTCTGTCTCAATCCATCAACTCGAAAAATTGTAACTTAATGTCTCTTAATAAGTCGACAATGCCCTTCTTTTAGAATTAAAGACATCTATTAAAGTGTTATTGAAGTAATTTTTGTTCCCTTGGACTTTGATATATATCCACTCTAGAGACGGACAAAAAATCTCGTGATACATGATAGGAAAGGGTCCATAAAGTCAGCAAATAAAAGACCAATAAACATGAATGAATTTACGACCGGGGCGCTTTGATCAAAACCCCTGGCGGCTTCCACTTTATGTTCTTTTTGTTATTCCGTGGTTGTTTGTGCTCCAGAGAGAGTGGTATGGACGGGGGTAGTTTTTGGCACACTCACTTGGATCTTATCGACTACGCCTGTGCTGTCCATCCGACTGGCGACGTTTACCGCATTGCCCCAGATGTCGTACTGCGGCTTGCGCGCCCCAATCACGCCTGCCACCACAGGCCCGACGTTGATGCCAATCCGTATGCGGAAGTTGTTAAAAGAGTGCTCATTGACGATCGCCAGCTGCTCCTTCAGACGCAACGCATAGTCCGCCATCGCAGTCACATGTTTGAAGTCAACCATATCGCACGTTGCCGCAGTCAAACCTATGAATGGTGTTTGGAAATTAGTTATCAGAACACTCCGTCTCCGTCTACAGTTCTCCAAAGGCACTTTTCTTGCATCCTGTTTACCCACATGTCAATACACATCAATGTCTACGGTTTTAGAGGAGATGATGTGCTACTGGTTATGACAGTGGTGTGGTGTACTATTAGGGGGGATGATTGATTAGCGGATTGTTGGGGTTTGACTCGCATACTCACCGGAGGCGGCCATGTAAGTTGAGCCCGTCGACTTGATCTTCTCGATGTATTTGAACGGTTCTTCGGAGAGCAGTTCGTCGAAGTCGGCGATGATCTCATTCAGCAGACGCAGGCATTCGACGCCCTCGTTGTTGCCCTCCAGCTCCACGTAGAACTCGGAGAAATTCGGTATTGACGCAAACATCACGCACACAAAGTCGCATTGTTCGTGATAGAGTTCCTAAGGTACATCACATCGTCATACGATCTTCCAAGTCAAGTTTACTATATAAATATGCACTGGTATTTGTGTTCTTAGCGGTCTCTTATGACATACGGCATCTTAGTTTCCTCTCGTTTTAAATGGAGACTACTGTTCAGTTTGAATCTTATTGTTTGGAAAGTAAATCTTTACCTTACAGTTAGAGACCACCCCTATTCATAATCTTTATAATATTTTAACTTATTTATCATCAATTCAATTGCACTAATTTCTGCATTACTCTTAAAAAAATCATCGTCTGAGATATTGGCCCCCATGAGGGACCTCCGTTTGAGACGTTGGTGAAATTAATACAAGGGCCAGTCTTTTTTTCGCGGTACTAACGAAACCGCTTCACCTTTGGAACCCACTTAGACAACCGATAGTCTAAAAGGAATTCCAATATTAGTAGCACCTTCAGATTATAAATTAAACTGAGCATATCCTCCTTCCGGAACAATCAATTTAAGATCTAATAGAGAATCATAGTTGGGAATAGCCTAACCAATAATGTGATCAGGTTGCTTCTAATTCACTCAGAGCACCAAAAACCATCAAGGGATTAGGTTTACCATAGCTTTCTGAAATATAGTCGAATCTGAACTCTCTGGGCGGGTTCACCAACCTTCTTTCTTTAACCACCAAACGAGACCAAGTACGTACGAAACTGATATTATTCTTCCAATGTCAGTACCGGTGGTTTCTTAATTCTACTTTGATTAAGGGATATCAAGGTTCAGGGATAATCTAACAAAAATCGATTATAGCCTATCTATCAGCCGGCTTCCAATAAATCCCTAACTAGTTCCGTAACACAATAAAAACACAATCGAAAACAATAGAAACCTACATCAACATTTTTATCTGGACTCAAAAAATGTTCGGCCACATGCACCGGTAGTATATTAGCCAACAATTTCCGATTATACGCCTCCAAATGTTCCATATCCTCCTTCTCCTCAGTTGCCTGCAGTTTCCATACAAAGTCCAGCCTATACGTCGCCTCCGTCTGCTGGGCGTGCAGGATCAACGTAACCAGGAAGCCAATAGATATAATCAGGTTGACATACTTTTCACTCAGTGTACCGTCATATTGATCAAGCAGTCTGCAAAAAGCACAGCTCATTACCAAACCCACTCGCACACATCAACGCCAATCGAGTCAACCACCCGATCGACGATTAACCAACCCTTTAATATCTTCACTGTACGGAATGTAGACAATCAAATACCCGGCGAGGAGTAGCATCAGGAATATGGTCTTAACAATGTAGATCATCACTTGATAGACGGCACAGACAATCATCGTTAAGTGCACCATTACTAAACATACCTGCAAACATAGATTCAAAATTCTAATTTCGTCGTTTTGACACGGGCATCCAAGTTCCGAATGAATATAATTGAAAAGTTTGAAGTTAAAATACTCGTGAATCGAATGCGTGAAATGTTAGTCGAACTTTCGGCATTGCATCGCATGCCATGCAAAGTTTACTCTGAAAAGTTTCGCACAACACCGCCATTCAGACGGTTGCATTGATCCCAAAAATACTCACATCTAAAAGATAGTCTCTATTACAGTTGTAGGTGGCGCTGTTACTTAGATTAATGTATTGCGCATGCGTACTAGGCTGAACCACAAAAATGGACGTCTCATTTATACTTGAGTTGGATTGTCGATAGATTGTTTCATTATCCCCAGTGATCGGTTGCGTCACAATGGGGCAGTCTGAATTTATCGTGCACTAGAAAAACGTGCGATCATTATAAACATACATAGAAAGAATTATATAGAAATCGGCGAACACCACTGAAACCCATAAAACTGCCGTTAGCGTGTTCAGCAACGCAATTTAAAGTTTATGCTTTTCCGCCGCGTCGAGAGAATGGGCTTCCCAGTGTTTTCCATCTTTTTCTCAATATTGTTGCGGATCGCGAAACGCCCCAATCGTGTTTATGAACTCGTTACGAAGTTCGTAATGGAGTCGTTCGCGTTTTGCATGTTCCGAATTGTGTCTCGCAATGGGAAAGCCACAATTTGGATAATCTTTACTTATTTCGAAAAAGCATCAGCCTATAAGCGACAGTTCGGGTGGGTGAAGTTTAAAACGAAAACATGATGATATTAGAAAGTTATAAACTCAAGTTGATTCAAACTAAGAAGTAAACAACCCTTCTGGCAGTTTGTTTACTGGAACGCACTACTACTACGCACTTCATATTGTAGTTTTGAATGTCTGCAAGTAAGCAACCATGGAAATATTAAGAAGAATTATGAACCGTTGGAAGGCAAATAATAATATTAATCACGAATAGCATTTATTTAAAAGAGAAAATGATAATGTTCTTCACCTACTTCTTCATATCTTGGTACAAACTTACTAGTTACTTAAGAAAGAATTATGAAAATCTCAATTTCGTAAGTTCATTTTTTATACCAAAGAACGAAAATATGAGAAAAAAAAGAACTAAAGTTTCGCAATTTTGACCTGTCAAACGCCACTTTTCCGCCATCATTTCCCGCATTTCGTGGGGGAGTCGAGATCCTCGTAAATAGGAATGTGTTATGTAAAGATGGATGGAGCCGCACAGGGAGCCTTTTAACTCAGCGCTGACAGGGCTTTTTCAGCACATAACCTCGTTTGTAACTTACGCCTGAACTTATAGGTTTCCCCGCAGGGCTCAAGAAGTATGAAATCGACTTACCATCTGGAAGACGGCCAATGTGTAAATGAGACAGACTACAATGAACGCCAGCGTCTGTGCGATACGTCGATTGGAGTGGATCCGTTTCGAGAAACTCGTTATTTGTGTGCATTTCCCCTAAAATTTTGATAGTTTCTAGGCGCTATTTGATGATGGGTGGCGCAACTTACCTCTATAGTATGCATGGCCACTAATATGGTGATACTTAGTATAGCTGCACCCACTGGTATTACTAATGCGATGTATGATACTTTACTATATAAATATAACTACATAAACACGAATATCTTTTCGAAGTTTGTTATAAACTTACAAATTTAAAGCCAAGAAATGGACTGAGACCATAATTATGTAACAAACTAATGAACACAAGAAGTAAAGGTTTAGCATTCTGTCCTTTTCCATGATGTACTGCAAATAAATAAGTTTTTAGATTTTAATTATACTATTATGCAACCGTCTGCAAGTTACTTAACGTAATGTAAAATATAACTTAACAAAACCAAACCTATGCCATTTTAGGTTTTAGGTATCGTAACGTAATCTTATATAAACTAAAAATCTAACTTATCTAACTATAACCTAACCTATCTCAAA
>JAODAC010010517.1:6570-26090 GCA_027575185.1 Mimaenictus wilsoni
ATTTCATATCATTCATTCATTCATTTCATTTATATTTTTTGGAAATAAAATATGTGTGAAATAATTTCAATATATGTACTACACGTACACAAATTTTCATGCAAAATTGAGATGGACAATTGAGATACTCCCCTTGTGTACCAAAAAATCTAAATGATTTCTCTAGTAGATAACATAATCTACTCTTTAAAAGTATCAAAGCGTTTGGATTGAACGAGGGAAATAAGTTCTTATTTTGCCCAAAAAAGCAAAAACTATCAATCGAAACAAAAAAAATCCTGCGTCAAAGACTAGATAATTACGTATACAATAACCACACATAACTTCAAGGTCCTCGGCTGGGAGGTTTTTGAGATAATTTGGTAATCGGTCTGGAAAACATGATTTTTTGAAAAATCAATTAACAGATTACTTTTTGGGATATTTTCGTCATTTCTTGTATATCGTTACACTTTTCATCTTGCTCGATTCCGATACTTGACACGCGCAACCAAGATCAAAGACACAGGAAGCTTGGCATCGATTTAATCAAAGTGCATTCAAATAACGAATATACTAGGTTGCGTTCTTTGTTACGCTTTGTTCCATTCTGACAGTCTGTGCATGTGGTTTTAAATATAGGTAAAGCAAATATGGTCTGATAATTTAATTAATAACATTTTGTTCGTATCTTTTCAGTCCAAACGATAAATGCCAATATTGTCATTTCATAGAATGTGTCATTCTATTGTCTTTTATTTCTTTTGTATTTTTTCTGATAATACTGAAATGATATTCTAATCTAGTACAGAGCAAAAGTATCAGTGGTATAAAAGTTTCATATCGAGTTTTAGGATAACTTATCTTTATGTATAAGATGTTTTAAATTGTTTTTGGAAGGCCTTGTAGAAAAAGAACACATTTAGCATTCAATTAAATATTAAAGTTCTTTATGGTCATTTCGTATCATTCATTCATTCATTTCATTTATATTTTTTATATTTTTTGGAAATAAAATGTATGTGAAATAATTTTAATATATGTACTACACGTACACAAATTTTCATGCAAAATTGAGATGGACAATTGAGATACTCCCCTTGTGTACCAAAAAACCTAAATGATTTTTCTAGTAGATAATATAATCTACTCTTTAAAAGTGTCAAAGCGTTTGGATTGAACGAGGAAAATAAGTTCTTATTTTGCCCAAAAAAAGCAAAAACTATCAATCGAAACAAAAAAAATATGATTATCAATTTTAAAAATATGTGGGCCAAGGTTCATTCCAGAAATGATTATAAGTAGTATCAGTTTTGCTATGAATAATATCGGCGTAAGAAACCTTGAAAATCGACTGTTTGCAAATTCGTTTATCGTATTTTTATGCTTTGTTCTCCTTTTAAATTTCGACCTAACCTAACAAGATAAATGTACTACTTTCGGAGCTACTATCGCAATTCTGAATATTCAAACCTAGCTTCATTAAACTAAACGATGGTAAGGTGGTTGGGTAAAGTAAGGTTAGATTATGTAAGGGAAAGTAAGGTTAGATAAGGTAAAGTAAGGTTAGGAAAGGACAAAGTAAGGTAAGGCAAAGAAAAATTAAGTTAGGCAAATCAAGGCTAGGGAAGTCAACCCTAACTTGAACCAGGCCTGCTTCAACCTAAAATAAGTTTAAGAGAGCGCAATATTTGCCGTTTTAAACTAAACTCGCCTAAATATATAAATATAACAAAGATAATAGTTTTCTGAAATATATAAATCACATTTCATAAAAACTCAGATTCGATATTGCAACCTAAAGAAATCTTACCAAACTTATCTCAAAACCGGACCTCATCTAACGAAAAATAGCCTATTCTGATTAATCCTAATCTAAACCAATCAAATTTCATTAGCAACCAAACCCAATCTAATAAACGCTAACCTAACATAGTCAAAGGTAGTCAAACCTAATAAATTAATTAAATCTAACCAAATTAAAGCTAAACAAATTATTCTAATCCAACCCAACAGAAGACAGAACCCTCGCAATTTAAAATTACTATAATTTGACTAAAAATATTCCAATCAATCATGATTAAAACTAAACTATTCTAATAAAACACCTTATCCTAAAAAATTTAACAAGGCAAAGATTAGAAAACTTCAGTAACAAAACTAATAAAAAAATTCTTACCAGGAGAGTGTGTCAATTGTCCAACTCGGAATCGAATGAAATTTATTGCACGTGTAGTACATATATAGAAATAAATTGTGTTGACGGGATTTTATGCCGTTTTGAGCCGTTTGCCCAAAATAATTCAAAGTTTGGTATATATTGCTTTAACAGCAGCATTGGCCATATACCCGCGCGTGTACTCGCGTCAAGGTCGGTCCATATGCAGGCATATTGACGGGACGTCACGTTATTCTTATGGCGAATGTTGCTGTTAAAGCAATATATACCAAATTATATTTTATTTTTTCAACTACGCGTACAAAAAATTTCATTCAAATCAGTGTTGGACAATTGGATAACCTCCTTGTTAATCTATAAAACTTAAAATTATTGTACTTCATAGTTTCTTAATCACACTTGCTCATATATAAGTCAACACAAGACTAACCGTACTAAATTCAGATTTATTTCTAAACAACCTAAAAGTTCCTAAACCTAAAATTTTCTAAAATATCTTGACCAAAACTTAAAGTATGCATCTTAACCTAATATTTTCTAATCAAACTTTAAACTTAATGTTAAAACTAACGTTCCCAGAAACAATCTTAACTTTTATTGAAGTTGCACGTAATATAAACCTCTATAATTTATCAATCTCATTGAATTTAATTCAAACTATCATTTTCCCTAGTTAAATCGTTCTAATCGTACGTAATCAATCGAAAATCCCGAACAAATGGTTCCTATCATACTAATATAAAATAAATAGTACAAAAAAAAAAGACATTTAATCCTTGAAATGTACTAAAAAGTGTCACAAAAGACAATCTATACTCAAAAACAGCTGACTTACATCAATCAAACCCGACTTTTGCACCGACTCGCTGATATCCATCTCGTATTGACGTCTTATCAAACTTATTCCAGCATTAATCCGTGTAGTAAATGTGCTGATATCGCTGCATATGCCGTGCACGTCCCACCGAAACAACACACACACACACACGACACAAAACTAAAACGCACGCGTGAATAAGTTAGAAAGACAATCAACTCGCACAATTGTCTATTTCGCTGTGGAAATAAACAAACGTGAATTGGAAAACACCAGTCGGAATCTGACGCGAAGGCGTGTGCGACCCGACAGCCAACGCTGTTCGATCGCGACTAATAAACCGCGACGATTAAGCGAAGCGAAAGCCCGCCGAACAGGTACATAGATATAGATAGGTAGAATGTAAGCGCGTGCGGCGCACCAACTAACTCAACACCCACCTAGCCAGACGCCTTAGGATTAGGCCGCGTTCAGACGAAGCACGCTGCTAATCGCCACGCGGCGATAAATCATATGCTACTTAGATACTGCCGTTCAGATTAAGAATGATCAGCCGAATACTTAAAAATTCACCAATCCAACTCCAACCTTACCTAAAACTAATTACCCAATGCCAGACTGTTGTTCCCACTTCATCCATATGAGCACATCCGTTTATTTTTTAAAGATAGAGACCGGGCGTTACTATAAACAAAGCATCATGAAAACTTGTGTTGTGGTCTGCCTTGGGATTGCGAATTGTAACAATTAATCTCCGGCTGTGTGGACACAAGCGCGATTTCCAAGCAACGCACAACGCGATTGGAGTATGAACGCGGCCTTAGAATGCAGACAAGTTTGAATATTCTGCAGTCATCATTGCGTCGCAGTAATTTTATAGTCTAACTTCGAATGAAGTTCCAGTTAGACGTTGAACACGAGTGACAGGAAAAGTGAGAGTAAGAGAGTTTAGTGGATTTCAACTGAAGAATAATATAGTTAATCTCGTTTTCGATCAAAATTAGTATCGGAATTGTGCTAATGTCAGCAATTTAGAAATTTTTTTAACACTTAGACAGCTTAAAGCTATATTTAGAATTTGAACTGAAATGTAGTTAAATTAGTTCGTGTTTTTCGATTTACGGTTACATTAGGTAAATCTTCTCTTGAATTGACCGTGAAATTAAGGTATAATTAAATATTCATTATGACAAAACCAGTTTATTATGGCAATGAAAATTAAACTTTTATCATTATAGATGCCAACTCTAACTTCTAATATATAAAATCTAATATATAAAATATAACCACGATTAAGGTTGCTTTTTTACTCCCATCCAAAAGAAGGTTGCCAACCCCTGAACTAGAAACTAGTTTGTTATTAAAAACCACTGCTGCGGAACTTTTCTGTTAAATTCCTTATTAGTGACCAAATTTTACACATTCCAGATTTTAGATATTAATAAATATTCTAAACGTCTGCATGCTACTAAAGTTTAAAGGAACTTTTTAAATCACCTGATTATCAATAGTATAATATTGGGTGCCAAAAGTATCAAATCTTGAAAATATTTATTTCAAAGTATGAAATGAATCGATACATCTTGGTGTCGAAAGTAACGCAAGAGAATGAGATTCATTTAAGGCTTAAATCAATGAAATAATTTATCCAACAAAAATGTGATTGTATTAAGTTTGCGAAAAACGCAAAATTTGGGTTATTGGTTGTCTCTCGAACCGTTACAGCTGCAGATCACCCGATGTGCAGATGAAAGTTCATCTCAACACATTTTCTCTCATATTTAGAAGCGAATATTACCCAAAACTTAAACGCTGAAACTACCTATCTCCCGATGTGTTTAAGTACGCTTTTTTTGCAAGAATAAGTCGTTTGAGCACATCTAAACACATTTTCAAAAAAAATCACAAATCGCATGTTATCGTCTCGAAATTTTCTGATATATTTTAGCGAATATTCAAAATTTCAGAAATCGCTTGTTAACTCTAGGATCATTTACGCAACCGATTTCCAGATGTGATTAAAAGCACTATTTTGCGAAATCAGTAGTTAAACAAATCTGAACAAGTTTTTCCTCGAACAGTTAAAACTATCGATCTCCGATCGATGAGCGAAAACACTTTTGAGCGAAAATAAGTCATGCGAACATATCTAAACGAGTTTTTCACTTATATATTAGCGAATATGTCCTAGACTTTTCAGCATTATCGTGATAACTCTGCGAAAACAAGTCGCTTGAACACATCTAAACACATTTTCAAGAAAATCACAAATCGCATGTTATCGTCTCGAACCGCTAAAGATACAGATCAGAAATAAGTCATTTCACCACATATTCACCATTTTTTCTCTTATATTTTAGCGAACGTTACCAGACATTTCAGAAATCACATGTGAACTCGAAATCGGTTTAAGCTACCGATCTCCCGATGTGTTTAATACATTTCGTAGCGAAAATAGGTCATTTGTGCTTTAGATGTGCACGAATGACCTATCCGATGTGTCTAAACGCGCATTTTAGCAAAAATATGTCGAATAAGTTTATCTCAGCACATTTTTCCTCTTATTTAGCACCGAATATTACCCAAAATTTAAAACGCTGCGATGTGTTTAAGTACACTTCTTTGCATCAATAAATCGTTTGAACACATCTAAACCCATTTTCTGATATATTTTAGCGAATATTATTCAAAATTTCAGAAATCGCTTGTTAACTCTAAGATCGTTTACGCATCCGATTCCCAGATGTGATTAGAAGCACTATTTTTGTTTAATCAATCGTTAAACAGACCGGAACAAGTTTTTCCCGTGTATTACATTAAATTTTCGAAAATTACATGTTAACTCTCGAACAGTTAAGGCTCTCTATCGATCTCCTGATGAGTGAAAACACACTTTTGAGTGAAAGTAAGTCGTCCGAGCAAATCTAAACAAGTTTTTCACTTATACATTAGCGAATATGTCCTAAGCATTTCAGCATTATCATGATAACTATGCGGAAACAAGTCGTTTGAACACATCTAAACACATTTTCAAAAAAAATCACAAATCGCATATTATCGTCTCAAACCGTTAAAGATGCAAATCTCCCGATGTGTTTAAGCGAACTTCTTCACTGAAATAAGCGATTTAAGCACATCTTCACCCTTTTTTCTCTTACATTTTAACGACCATTACCAGAAATTTCAGAAATCACATGTTAACTCTAAAATAGTTAAAGCTACCGATCTCCCGATGTGTTTAACGCATTTGTACATAGCTAAACACGCCTCTATCTTATATTTTAGCGAATATTTCCGATAATTTGAGACATCGGATGTTAAATGTTAAATCTTTTCGAATCTTTGCAGCTATCTATCTTTCGATATATTCAATCTTACTTTTTAGTGAAAGTTGTTTGAGCGCATCTAAACACGTTTTTAATTTGAGAACATCAACACGTTCTGTTGCATTTTAGGGAATATTCCCACAAAATTTCAAAATTCGCAAGTTGACTCTCCAATCTCTCCAATCAATTCTTTTACGTATCCAAAATAATTTTAAGAATTCATATTCCGCAAACATTTCAATAGTAATTAAATCAATTATAAATTCCAACTCACCCTATCCGTAATCCTTTCATCCTGCCGACCACGCTTCAAGTTTGGAGCACGAAGAAGTTTCTGTCCGGAATTCCCTTCCATTTTTTCTTTTGGCAACTTTTTTCTTCGTTCGGTTGGCTGCTAAATTTCGCGTTTTGTGCGTTTACCCGTAAAAGTATTACTCCCGATACTTCAATATTCGCTCAACTTAACCGCGATTACCTAATCTTAGCCTTTAAATCCCTGCGCGTAGTCAACGCCTTGAATTTTGTGTTTCGATCACAGTCGTTGTTGTTCATTCTTTTAGTCTCCCGTTATCAAAATCTTCAATTCCGCGTAATTATTACCTAATTAGGATTAGTCGAGGCGCAGAGGAAATTATATGTAATTACTGAGATTTTAGATTCTTGGTAGATATCAATTTTAGTAACTAATTATATGTACGCAAAACTGAATTATCGAACGTGAGATTTATAGGTTTTAAAAGTTGCGTATAATCGTAGTAGGGCAATCTATTGAAACGTTGTTGAGCGTGGTACTTTATCGCTGCATGTCTACACTTCGAATGGATGTGACATCTCGTTGGTGCTTCTTGGCAGGATCTGAAACGAGCGATGCGCAAAATTATTAAACACTTCGTAGCAGCGAGGGACCATAAACTTCCACCTCTAGCTGTAGCTACTGGAGAGTAGGTAGATAGAGGTGGAAGGAAGCAAGTAAGTTTATCAGCGTGAAGGTCTTCATTGAATTAATTATGACCTGGATGCTGGGAGCCGGAACTGGGATAGCCTAGTATGTCTTGGTCAAGCCCCTCTAGAGTTAGTTAACTTTTAACTTGAGCTAAGGAGGGTCGGGTTAATATGAGCTCATGCAACAAGGTGTGATCATACTGAGTATTTTATCATTTATGTCATATACTAGCAGTTCTCCTCAGTAGGTTATAAAAATCTCCATGTGGGCCCCTTTAAAAAGTGCTCTGTAGCACAACGAGGGGGTTGTTGTCGTGTTGAGGGTATTGATGAATAGATTAGTGTCTATATGTCCCAATGAGGGACGTTTGAGATGTTGGTAAAATTTGCTACAAGTGGTCCGTCTTTTTTAGTGGTCCTAGGCATCCGTGGTGCGGTATTAGAACTGGAATATATTTGAATTAGACGAGAAGCGTAGTTCTGGAATTGAAATTAGGTCTTGGACAGGAATTTGCTGCATAATTTGAGGGAGATCTAGAACTGGAATTAAGTTTGAAATTGAAATTAGGTCATGAACCGAAATTGGGATTGTAAGAGGAATTATCTCTGGAACTGAGATTAGATCTTAAACAGAATATAGATCTGGTATTGGAATAAGACCTAGAAATGGAATTAGGACTGGAATTGTGAGTTGAATTAGCTCTGCAATTTGAAGCAACTCTTGCCCTGGAAATAGGTCTGGTATTGTTAAGTTAGGCCCATAACTGAAATCAGATCTTGAAAAGGAATTGTCTCTTTAATTGGAATAAGATTTAGAACTGGGATTAAACTTGGTACAGAATAGTTCCGGGATTGTACTGAGACCTAGAACTGAAATTGAAGGAGATCTAGGAATGGAGGTCTAGAACAGACAGTAGGTTAGAGACAAGGTTCTGAAAGAAGTTCTGGAAATGATGTTAACTCTACAACTAAAACTAGATATTCTCTGGGACACGAAATAGGTCTAAAACTGAATTTAAGAATGAAACAGGAATGAAATATGGAACTTTGATTGGAATACTTGGAAAAACTGGTATAATGACACTGAAACATCAGTTTTTTTTTGTATGAGCTTTGGGACCTAGGTATATAAGCTTAGCATTAGTCACATTAACGCTGTTTTCATCGAATTCATCAGATCTATGCCCAACCAATCGCTGATTAGACAGATTAATAACCTCTGCAATTTCCGAACGTTGTCGGTCGATTGAGCTTCCTCTCCCCGACGCATTACATTAATTGCTTTTTAAGGCGCGTCACGTCCATTCGTTAGTTAACGTACCACATGCAACGATATCTATTCTAGACATAGACGCGCCATAGCCAGCAAAGCACACACGACCCGCGGTGGCCGCACCTAGGTAATTTTTCATTCAATTAGGAACTGCTGCACCATGAACCGTAGCCGGTTAGAAAACTACAAAGCACGTGGCGCGGCAGAAAAAAAAACTAACCTCTCGCGTGCGTTCAGTCACCGCGAAAGAGGAAAGAGAGAGAAAAGAATGGAAGAATGACTAGAATAGTTTAGCCAAGGGCCGTGCCTATAACCACACACCGTACGATATGGCAACGCCCAGATACTACTAGCTCTACTATGTAATAATTTTGAAATCATAGTAATTAGACCACATAATTATTTCGGGATATTGGACATTTGTAAATAGAAATATGTCGGAATTTACATGAACAATCATTTGTAGATTTAGTAATATGGTCATATTTTGATACAATCATATTAGAGGAAATGTGACTCCGTATGTAAAGAAGATATAGGTGGAAGAAACTTCTCTGGGAATTCTAGTAGATCTGGAAATGGATCAAGGACGCAGAATAGGCCTGAGATGAGGAACAATGTATGAGGCTGATCTGCAACCGAGGCTAGGCCAGAGATGGGCCTGTCTGTAATACAAAAATAGGACCGGTATTGCGATATAGTATTCAAATGAGTGGTTCCCAATTGGCCTGAAAATAGCTCTGGGTAGGAAATAGATCTAGAATAGGAAATAAGTCGGGTCACGAAATAAGTATGAGCCATGGAATAGGAATTCAACTGAATTTGAACATGTCTCTCAGACTGACACAGGGAATACGTCTGAGGTACAAAATTAGCCTGAGCCAGGAAATAGATTTAGGACTAAGACAGGGAATAAGTTTGAAACTGACACAGGAAATAGTATTGTGAATTGATTTGGAAATGGAACAGGGAATAGTTCGAAGGGAGCAAATGGGCCTTTGTCGGGAAATCTCAAACCACTGGGTATAGGTCTGGAAATGAGACAGGGAGATAAGACTGAAAATAAATCAGTGGCTGGGACAGGAAATAGGACAGAGAATAGGGTCTGGAACTGGTACAGTAACACATTTGAAATTGGGATAAGAAGTAGCACTGATTTGGAAATGGAACAGGGAATAGTTCGAAGGGAGCAAATGGGCCTTTGTCAGGAAATCTCAAACCACTGGGTATAGGTCTGGAAATGAGACAGGGAGATAAGACTGAAAATAAGTCAGTGGCTGGGACAGGAAATAGGACAGAGAATAGGGTCTGGAACTGGTTCAGTAACACATTTGAAATTGGGATAAGAAGTAGCATTAGGAATAGAACTGTGGGTTAAACAGGATCTGGTACATGTTATAGGTCTGGAATTAAAACAGGGAATAGGTCTGGATCTGGTACAGGTAATAGGTGTGGGAAGAGGGCAGGCAATAAGTCGGGAACAGGAAATGAGTTCGGATCGAAATAGGCCTGGAACTGAGACACGAATAGATTTGGAACCTGCGCAGGAAATATGACTGGGAATAGATCTAACACTAAGACAAGTAATAGGTCTGGAACTGAAATAGAGAATAAGTCTAGGACTAGTTCTAGAACTGGGACAAGGAATAGGTCTGAGACTCGTAGAGGGAATAGGGAATAATGGGCCTGGCGCAGGAATTAGGTCTGGAACTGTGAGCCGGAATGAGCCTGGGTCAAGAAATAGGCGTTCAACTGGGACAAGGAATATTTAACAAGAATGAGAAGACTGAGAACAGGTCCGGAACTGGGAGCAGGAACGGGACTAAGAATAGGCCTAGGATTGGGAACCGGTCTAGGAAATAAGTACGGAATTAGGATAGTCTTAAGAAATAGAGTTCATATCCTGAATCATCACTTCGTCTTCGGCTGCCTAACGGCAAATATCAATAATCGTCAGATCTCATCAGCTAATGTCGTGCACTCTTAACAACTTTTAAAATAAAAACTAGCTCGAAGCAACGTCACTACGTCACCGCAATGAGCCATTAAAGGAAGAAAACAATTTTCCTAAGAAATGCACCAACATTAAGTGCCTCGAATGTACAGTTAGTTTCAAACGCAACCTGTGGCAACTGCAAACAAATCGTTGCGACACATGTAGCTGTTGTATGTTTCTACGCTGCCAGCTTCAATTACATGTGGTATGGCCTGCATCGTTATCGCTATCCAGCGAATTAAAGTGGTAACGCGTACATACTACCAATGTAAGTAAATACGAATTAGAAACGGCTTTCCTCTCCCTCGTATCACCGCCCCAAACATACATTAAACAGAAAGTTGATAAGCAGGAGTTAAGTGAGTTGCGTGGAATCGTCACGCAATCTGCGCGCAAACCGATCAACCGCTAACCGCAAAACGCCTAATTTCATCTCGAGTACGCTTAATTATTTCTATTTATGCGGTCTACCCAGGTGACTCTCCTCTGCAGCTGCATGCAGTGACTCATTAAGTGCTTCCAGTAAAAATGAACCCGGACGAGAAAAGATGTCTTGCATTTAAAACGGAATTACAGAGGACGTTGAGTAATGTAATCACTTCCGACTTCCGAGTTTTGCCAACAAGAAACTATTTGAATTATTGTTGGCTACACCTATAGAAAATATTTATGATATGTTTTATGAAGATAGTTTTATACCTGATTCTAAACTGAAGTAATTTCTGGTTAAACTGATAACAAAATCCGAATATAAAATGGATCATAAGAATTTTCCTTCCTTCGTAATTCCATCAATATATATTTTCTCCTATACTTAACTCTTACGTAAAGGAGTATGCTTGCAAAAATTTCGAAACAATGCTAATGAAAATAATTGTAAGAAATACAAGACGCGATTGAAACACAATATAAATTCAAGATGCATATCTGGGACTAAGTCGAAGGGCATAGATTTAAAACAGGAAAAAAATCTGAGGTATGGAGTAGTACTGGGACTGGAGTAGGATTCTGGATCTATGCCATGGATTTGGAACCGAAATTGGATTGGGGGGTGTATAAAATTAGATTTGGGATATTAGAACTGGGACAAGTCTGGGAATATGACCAGAATACGAAATAGCTCTTGCACTGAGAATAGGTCCAGTACAGGGAATGGATTTCGGACAGTAAATAACTCTAAAATAAGGAATAGATCTGGAATATGAATATTCAATGACTGAGAATAACTATATAATACAGACAGGGATTGGAAATTTGTCGGGAACAGGGACCGGACATAAGGATATAGGTTAGGGGTCTAGGCCTGTTCATCGTCGTTTATATGATCCCGATGAAATTTTACGACGATGAGGAGAATCCACGATGGTCTGCCCATGGAGAAGTGCCCGCCGTTGATTTGAACCACGATGACCGGTCCGGCTACAATATGATAGGTCATTAAATGGAGTGAGTCTGGAATTGATATTATGCTTAGGACTAAAACCAATGATAAGTTTTGGATAAGGAATGTGTGTTGAATAAGCATTAACTCTGATAGAGGAATATATCTAGGAACATGAAAATGGGTTTAGGAAAAATAACTACGCGACTAGTAATAGGTCTAGAACAAGAAGAATGTCTGTAATTGGAATTAAATCTAGAACACAACAATAGTTCTGTCCCTAGGAACAGATCTCGAACAGGAAGTAGGTCTGAGATTGGGAATGGATCTGGGATAGAAAAAAAGTTGTGGGACTAGAAATAGGTCCAGAACATGAAATATGTGTGAGATGGGAAATATATCAGCAACAGGGAATAGATCAGAGGCAGAATCGGGTATAGGGAATTGGGAAAGACCTGAGACTGACATTGGATTCGCGACAACAAAAAATAAGGAATAAGGAATAGATCTAGCACAAGAAGTAGGTCTGCGAATGGGATTAAACCTCGAACAAAATACTTGTGTCTTTGGTTGCCCACATATTTGCATTTTTGATTTTAGTTAAGTTTTGACAGCGCCTGCAGCGCCAGTAATTTTAAACCAAATCTATGTTGGTAGCCCAGGGCGAAGCGCCTAAGTTGTTCTTGGTGCGCGCCGGGCGCGCTCAGCAGCCTGCGAAGGGCGAGATGGAAGAGTGGGGGAGGGTGTGCCACTATAAAAACGTGAAAGGCGCACTCTTCAGCCTATTTCTCCTCTGGTGAGTTTTTGTGTTAACTTGTATTTTTCTTTTGTATTTGTGTATTCATTGTGCCGAGTTAATAAAGTTAATAAATAAGTTAATTAAAGTTAAAAAAGTGCTGTTACTTCGAGTATCTTGAACTTTGACATCGGAGGTGAGCTTTTGGTAATACTTGTGTCGCGATAACTCAAGGAATTTAGCTGAAGATCCAGTTAAACCTGGTCCCGCGCAACACAAGGAAATAAATTAATGTTTTTAAAAACCGCGACTACCGCGGAACAATAATAGTTATGGTGCTTGAAATAGATTTAGAACAGGAAGTATGTCTGAAATTGTGAATAAATCAGAGATAGAAAAATAGTTCTGGGTCTAAAAATAAATCTAGAATAGATAATAAATCTGGGACAAGAAAGTGGCAAGTAATTAATATAGAAAAACGCTCCAAACAACACCTAAGAAAATAATTATAAAACATTCCACGATTGAAAAACAATATTCTTCCAAGCTTCACATCTGTCTGCACGATATTGTTCTAGAAAATAGGCAATACCGCGAAACGTAGCGCAAGAATCTACAGCTAAGTATCTAATTTGTTAACAATAAAACGGGTCTAGTATTTTGCTCGTGTTCCTCGTTTCGGGTTTCAATGCCATTGCACTCAAACGTTACGTTGGCAGTACTCAAACGTTAAGTTGGTTCTACGCGTATGTTCTTTATTTGCGCATAAAACTGGCGAAATTCTACCAAATTCGGCCAACGAAAATAACAAAACTGGACAAGCGAACCGTAGAATTCCTCTAATCATATTATCGCAACTATTGTTTTTAAAAAGTCTACAGAAAGGAACAAAGTCGACAACTGTAACCTAAACTGTACATAAGTAATTCAATAATATTAGTTATCTATGATGTGTTTTGTCATCGGAAATTAGTATTTATTACTGTCTGTCTGTCTGTTAGATACATACCATCACTATGTAATTAACATTAATACGTATAAAATTGTTCTGCATACTGACTTTGAATGGAAAATATGCAAGAAGTACGTTTAATTAGTCAATAAATCATACAACAAACCATTTACAAGCGTAATTACTGTTATTCTAAAGTATTTAGAATATGTGAATATGGAATTCATAGAAATATTAACCAGTGGGAGTTTAATATAAGCGTTTTAGGATAAAATATAGTTTTATGCAGTTCATGTATTTTGCAAGTCCAGGCGATGAAGTGTGCGTTTATGAACTGCCACAGCAATGTACCGTCCTAGTCGATGAAATGTCCGCGACGATGAAAAGTTTGACTATCGGATCAAATCACACTCGTTTGAGTTTTTTTTTTATTACTGGGACTAGATGTAATTATGCAATTATAAAGAATTATATTAGGGGGGCAGGGAACAAATTTAAGACAGGACAGGACAGGACAGGAAATGAGTCTGAGATTGCGATTAGGTCTAGGTCAGTGACATAGCTATACTGAGAATAGGTTTAGCAAAGGAAATAAAAGTCCCAGAGGCTGGAACAAGTTTTAAGTTGCCTGATCTGAGATTTTATCCATAAATATCTCGGAAAATAGGAACAAGAGACCACGCGGTCTCTTGGGAGGGAAGGCATGGTATGCATGGGAAAGGATATTGGGAAAATTGGGGGACCAAGTGGGAAGAAAATTGGGATATATACGATTTTGGTGTATGGGATGGAAGTAACGGGAAGGGATGACTGAGAGGTATTGGAATGGGAGCAGGGCTGGTTCCTGAAGAACATGATGGGATTGGTCAGATCCACCCTGGCCTATATAGTCCCTCAGGAGACAGGATGGCTTAGTATGAAAGAGGAAACAAGGGTGGCAAGATATGAAGCTCCACCCTTCTTCATATCTTGCCATATGAATGGGAAAATGAGAGATTGGCGAAGAATGTGTGGATGAACTGTGCTAGCAGGAGGTGCAAGTGAAGAGGAATCGAGGGTACAAATCGGTGGGCCTCTCCGAGTAGGCGGCGATCAGGTGATTGTGGCAAATATAAGGTGCAATTGTGGCCGTAGTAAGGGAGAGAGGAAGAGAAATAGAAGAACAGAAAAGGCAAAACCGGATCAAACTCAGCTCCTACAATCCATCATATCAGACGATCGAGGTGGTTTGAGAGTGAAGGGATGGTTAGATGGGAGGGATGAGTGGCATCGAAATGATTGCAGCGAAGAAAAAGCGAAAAAATGGAGGAGGTGCTTATTTTTTGATTTTGGTAATCTCGGTTTGTGGAGATAAATATTAAGTGAACTAGTATACCAGTAGAGGTTGCATATATAGGAGCAAGAGACCAGATCAAAGGAGTAGATCCGGAATCAAAAATAATTACGTGCTGAGTAAGTTACAAAGAAGTCAATAAACTGTCCAGACGATTAAGTGTGTGTCAATGAAATGTCCCAGTTCTTCATTGCCTAAGGTAAAACATCCTTAGTCGATGAATAATCCACGGCGATGAATAGTCCGACTCCCGGATCAAATCTTACTCAATTGATCTTATTTTTGTATTTTTACTAACATGTGAAGTTGCACTTGTGCAATATTTTTCCGATAAAAATATATGTCCAGTAAGAGATTATTTACTTAAATATCAATTCACAAAGAAAGCTTTGTATTTTAAACTTTAAAAAATTTCATCTATTATAACATTCGTTGACATATCTGCAGGAAGTAAAATTTGAATTAAAAAAATTACACTCCCTAAACATGTAATATGTAACTATAAAACGTTTTATCAAGTGTTGATTAAGTGTTTTTGATTGACTTATTAGAACACGTAATTGAAGAATAAAAAATATCTATGTGATGAGTAGGTCTGGCTCAAAGAAATTGTATCTTATTCATATATGCTGTAAAGTTACAAATAAGTCGATAAACTGTCCAGACGATTAAGTGTGCGCCAATGAAATGTCCCAGCTTTTCATTGATGAATAGTCCGACTCCCGGATCAAATCTCACTCAATGGATCTTTTTGTTGTTGTTAATTTTTACTAACATATGTGAAATTGCACTTGTGCAATATTTTTCCAACAAAAATATATGTCCGGTAAATAATCTCTTAATTATCAATTCACAATAAAGAAAGTTTTGTATTTTAAACTTAAAAAAAGAACTCCATCTATTATAACATTCATTGACATATCTGCAGGAAGTAAAATTTGAATAAAAAAATTACCCGCCATAAACATGTAATATGTAATTATAAAATGTTTTATCAAGTGTTGATTAAGTGTTTCGATTGACTAATTAGAATGTACACGTAATTGTAGCAGCTCCATTCAATGAAAGCGCTCAGTCGTTGTTTTCCAATCTAAATCTATGTTTAAAAACCTGCTAATCTGCTATGAAATCGAACGAAATAATGGAGCTTTGGAAAAAATTCGCAATTTCGCCATGCTTCGGTGGGCCGTCGTCGTCGGGTGTAATATTTAAAGCGGTCGCGAGCATCGAGTCACGACGTGGAACGCCCGACATGCAAATAAGCGCCAAACGCATTCATTCCGCCGCATTTCGCTGCGAAATCATCACGAAAGCATCGCGCAAACTTTTCACCTTTCTCTTGCCGCCGCACCGCCAGCTCTTCCCGGCAAGAATGCACTTTGCAGATGAGGTTGCACATACGCAAAAATGTATGCGGTCACACATCGCTAGGTTTTGATTTTTCAAATTGATAGTGAATGAATGCAAGTAATTGTTGCTAGAGGCATGAGATGATTGTTCGGCGGCTATACACGATTTTCTTCCTAGTTTATAGCTTCATAAACAGAATATTTAAATTTAACAAAAGTTGCTTTAAGACTCTAGGCGGTGTGGCTGTTTTATATCCGAAGTAAAACTTCTATGCGTGGACTTGCCTCGGCGAGTTGTAAGCTGGTGAATGCGAGCCGCGAGCTTTACACATTTTGGCGCCGTATATCTCTGTAACTAACGCACCGATTTTACCTTTTCTTCTATTTTAATGTGTGTTTTGTTTTATCTTAGGAGATAGGCGGCTATTTTTTTATTTTCGTTGAGCGTTTTTTTTTTTAATTTAAAATTTGACTTGTCAGGCGCTACAAAGTAACATACCTTATATTCTTTTGCAGTGGCTTCCAGTGGCAGTGAAATCTACCATATGGGAAACCTTCAGTACACGGAATCCTGTCTGTCACGGAAAATTATCAAGAACCGTTGATTTACGTGATGTATTTAATGTAAATTGATCTATATCCCGCGGAAACAGCGAAATATTTATTTATAACGGAAGGGGACTCGACCCCTTTCTAGATTATTGTATTGTTAGTACCACATTTTAAGATTATTGGTAACACACCTTTACTGGGAATCCCAAATCATCAATTACTTCAGTTAATAGTAATTAAAACGGTATGAGAAATAGTGTCCATTTGATAGGACTGTAAAATTTGTGTCAAAACAGAGTTTACGAGTTCTACTTTTAACGGCGAGATCAAACACCCTCTATGTTTCACTACGTGTACTATATCCGACATGTTGAGTAGAATTCTGCCCATATTGGGCTTTTATTTAGTCGCATCGTAGTTTAAAATATAAGAATTGCGACGGTTTTTTATTGTATATTTCTTCCTACAGAACTGCGTTCATTTGTCCTGAAGTGATATGTATCCGTTGCATATGGCCTTTGTCAATTTAACTATCAAGTACAGCTCCAGGGATGTTTTTAGTAACAGTCTGGTAGTTACTAAATGTATTACTAAATGTATCCTTTACTACTATCCTTTACTACCATTACTGCCTTTTCACTCTAGAGTTCTCACTCTCTTCAGAATTCTGAATATCTTTACTTGGCCAGAATTGTATTCTTCAGCACTTCTATCAGGCTTAACTATCTATATCATTTACGGACTTTGGAATTTTCAGAATTCTGAAGTAGCGCGCCTCCTGATTTTCCCCCTAACAAAAGACCCTAAGACCTGCGTTCTTATTTCACTTCGCTTTCAACCTCATTCCCTCTTCGGATATGTATTTATAACATCTTTACGAATATACATATATCTATATCTAGTATTTTTTAGGGTCTCGAAACAAATCCGTTCTTTCACTCCTTTTTTTTTGTTATCATGCGCCCATACCTTTCACTCCCCTTTTTCCTGGCTATCATGCGTCCACTCCTCTTTTACTCCCCTTTTTCCTGGCTATCATGTGCCCAATCCTTTTTCACTCCCCTCTTTCCTGGCTATCATGCACCCACTCCCCTTTTTCCTGGCTATCATGCGCCCACTCTTGTTTCACTCCGCTTTTACCTGGCTATCATTCGTCCACTCCTCTTTCACTCCACTTTTTCCTGGCTATCATGCGCCCACTCTTGTTTCACTCCCCTTTTACCTGGCTAACATGTGCCCACACCTCTTTCACTCCCCTCTTTTCTGGCTATCATGCACCCACTCCTCTTTCACTCCCCTTTTTCCTGGCTATCATGCGCCCACTCCTCTTTCACTCCCCTTTTTCCTAGCTATCATGCGTCCACTCCTCTTTTACTCCCATTTTTCCTGGCTATCATGTGCCCAATCCTTTTTCACTCCCCTCTTTCCTGGCTATCATGCGCCCACTCCTCTTTCACTCCCCTTTTTCCTGGCTATCACGCGCCCACTCCTTTTTCATTCCTATACAATCACTCCCTACATGCTCCCAGGAATCTCTCCCCCTTCCACACAGGACACACCTGATATATTCAACTCCCATCCATACCTTCCATCTCCTCTCTTCCGATCCACACTGTGCTCTGGCTATCAGACTTTTATCAGCCACATTCAGTGTGGCTCTGGCGCCAATATATCTTTCAAAAACTAACAACTCCGAGTTTCAATATAAACAGCGGGGATCTGAATGACGTTGCATTATTACTTTCTAGTAGGTTCCTAGGTTAGCGATTTCGAGGGAATTTTCGTTCAAAATGATTAATAGTCTGATTGATAGTCTCTCATCGATTGCGTTTTCGTAGAAAATTACTCAGCTCCTACATAATTGGACTTGTGAAAATTTACATTAGCCTTTAGGATATTGAAGGTCCTTTCTGTTATTTTAAACTTTTTTAATTGCACCGAAACATTTATGAATTGTAAATTTTAAATTTTAAAATTTTAACCGTCATTTTAGGGCACTTGTACCGAGTCAAAAAATTGGCGCTCGCAAAATTTGTAGTAATTTGGAACCTATAAACAACATATGCAAAGGAGAAGAGGCACTCTCGACTATTTTCTTAATATATCTCTAAATTTAAAAAATCTGAGATTTTTTACCAACTTCACAGCGCACAATGGTCAATTTCTGGTAAAAAACGCGACATTAATCAAAAATTCGAATTTTAAGCACATCTTTAAGAAAAAAAGGCGAAACCACCGAAATTAAATACACACCAATAAAGCTGTGCTTAAAATTCGAATTATTGATTAATTTCTCGTTTTTTTTTTACCCGAAATTGGCCATTGTGCAACGGTGACGCGCATTCAGCCTGTAACACTAGCATTTCGAAGAAACATTCCTTGACAAAACACGAGTTGGTAACTTCCCCATAGAGGTTCCCTGTTCTTGGGGTATGTAAGATACAGCTCGACAAAATTCCCTATTTTTTCTACTTCGTTTAATTATTTAAAAAGTCGTTTTATATAAATATTCAAACATCCTTATTATACAAGTGGTGCGTGAGCAGAGGGTGTAGTATGTGAGCGGTTCGGAGAAGGAGGGCATACGAAGCAGTGGAGCTTTCCGATCTGGCGGTCCGGGTTATGTGGACGGAGAGGGGCTCTGTGGAAGAACTCGTGCGGAGAATAGGAAGGGAAGTGGAAGAACAGGAGAGGCAAAGTAGAAT
>JAODAC010010528.1:0-26086 GCA_027575185.1 Mimaenictus wilsoni
GTGTGGGTGTGGGTGTGGGTGTGGGTGTGGGTGTGGGTGTGGGTGTGGGTGTGGGTGTGGGTGTGGGTGTGGGTGTGTAAAGTTGTTGTGTGAAAAATGATCACACTGTCTGATGCCCGCCCCGAGGACTCGAACCTCGCCCGCTGGCGTGATACGCCAGGATGCTACCCCCTAAGCTACCAAGACGGGCCATTTATTTTATTATTCAATTTTTTGTTGTTCATTGATTTAATAGATACTAAATATAGTATAGGCACAAATGAGATAAATTGTTAAAGTAAATTTGAACGAGATCGCGATAAAAACCACAATTAATAGTTTTCCAGTTCCCATATCAATATTTTATTGGTATTGTGGAATTTTGTGAACACATAAAGTTTAATTCGAAAGCATGTATCATACCACCAAACGTACTTTCGTACTTCTAACACCTTACACTTCATACAAAATAAATTCATCCTATGAATTTCATATTCTCGTAAATTTGTGTTTATGTATCTCGTGTCGAAACTTAACGACATTTGACGTTTAGCACCCCTTAGTTTTTTGTGTTACCGAGCGCCACTGAAATTTTATTACTCATCATAATAGATTACGCCCTTCAATTCTTGGAAAACACATCGAAGTGGATGATCGACTCATGAATAAATGACAATTTTCATGCCAAAATTTTCACCGCCAACCACTACGTCTACATTCTGCTCATAAGTGATTACGTCATGATTTATTATACGACGTTCGCCTGCGATCGCAGGGCGCTGAAACAGGAAAAAGAACGCGCGACCCCGAGGACTGGCTGTAGTTCTCCCAAGGCACCCCATGGAATGCTTACATGGAAAAACGACCAACTGTCGACTGCGCCCACTCGTAACGATCTATATCCATATAAGACGCCAGCGCTAAAATATCTGCTCATAAAATCTACGTTCGAGGGAAAAACAACGCGTACGACAACATCGGCGTCGTAAGTGGAGGAATAACCAACAGGATATACATTGAGTAATCAATTAATATAAAGTGGAGGCGCTTTATCTACGGTTTTATCTTCTTGGATGCTGCAAGGAATGCGCAAAGATATACTTTCAATGTATGGCAATTCTTTGCGTAGATTCCATGCGTTTTATGCGTGAAAGGTGTAAGTGTGCACAGAGTAAATGTGACGACAACCCTTAGGCCTCAACCGTCAAGATTTATCTACATGCCAGACAAACACTAGGTGTGTTTGAGAGGGCGTTGCAATGGACACATGGACACATGTTTATTACTTTTCAGTGTTATATTACGACTTGCGAGTAGGATCTGGGTGCGAGGGACGCGAGTTTAATGTATTTGAAGTTACGACCGTTACGAGTCGAGCTTTATTGAAATTTATACGTCTGAATTGTTGAAACATATTTGGTTATGTAACTTTTGTTGCGAGCGCATACGAAGGATAATTGGAGATAAAAATAAACGCGTCCACGTGGACATCAAAACTAAATGAACTCGTCCCATTTACGAGCAATCG
The DNA here is from genome assembly GCA_027575185.1 of Mimaenictus wilsoni. NCBI lineage: Eukaryota > Metazoa > Arthropoda > Insecta > Coleoptera > Staphylinidae > Mimaenictus > Mimaenictus wilsoni. The sequence goes on from JAODAC010010528.1 coordinate 1,508, forward strand.
GATTTGAATTGCTTTAAAATTAAAAATCATTCCGTATGCTTTTATCACTAGGTTTAATTTTTCCTGTGTGCTGCAATGAATAGTCTGTCGGTCTTCAAATGTTTTGATTCCATTATAACGTTTGCAACGACTGGCGTAGCCTCACTAACTTCGCTCTGAACACGTCCGTTCGCAAATCGGATTCTGAAAAATTCGTATACTTTTCCTTTTCAGCAGCTACTCTAATTCTAGTACCCTGACTTCCTACTTCTTTCAGACTTGGCCTCCTCAATGGCAAAATCCGATGTAAAGTTCTCGCATACGAACGCGTATCCAATATTGCGCGTTGCGACCATGTGATGCCCCATCGCATTGCTGAATTTTACATAAAATTCATATTACAAAACAGTACGGCGCCACATTGAAAACTCGAAATTTTCAGCGATGAAAACGAAGACAACTTCAAGCCATATGTGCATGAATTTAAATTAGATTACACTTGGAGAATGTAATTTGTGGAAATGTATTTGCATTAAAATAAGGTGTGCACGTTTTCATGCCGATCATATTACGGATTCTACTGCAAGTGCCGGTTCGCCTTAATTTCTTTTTTTTTCTGTTATAACATAATGTTCTTCATGTAAAATTCAACACCTATCAACTTCATCTTCTCATAAATTATTTATTCTTTTAGAAAAGTTATTGGATACTGTCTTTTTTCTTCCAACATTTCTTTGGTACTCGTAAGTTCGATTATACCCGTTCAATATTTTATCGGATGAACATGTTAAATTATGGAAGTGCTGAGTTAAAAGCAGAGACTGTTGAATATTCCAGAGCTAAAGACTAACAAGAAGGGGGCACGGTTGAGCTCTCAAACGTTTGCACGAAATTTGGCAGATGTATAGCAAAAAACTAGAAGCTAATTATAACAAAGAGAGACGATGCTCAAGCGATGTCCCTCTTCTTGCGCACTGCACTTCAGATTTCGAACTTATAAGTCTAGATATGGCTGATCAATGTATTTAAAAAGATAGATGTGCAAGTTTGATTCAAATCTAAGTTCTGGTAATCAGTGGAGATATGCTAATGAATATATCACATAATTGAATTGGGATTTAATCTCGCAGATAAACGCTTGAACGCTCCTCTGGAGCCCCTAGGCACACTATATCTAGAACTCCCCTCTTCCACCTGAATATTGGGGTGTCTAAGCCATTACGTATCACCAAAGGAGTGAGGCAGGGATGCCCGTTGAGCCCACTGCTCTTTAACCTGTATGTAAGTGAGTTGGAGAATGTTTTAAGAATGGGGCAGGATGGAGGAGTGGTTGTTGGTAAGAGTAAGGTGTGGATGTTGGCATACGCGGATGATATGGTGTTGGTGACTCGGGATAGGGCGAGTTTGCAAGCTATGCTTGGACGGTGTGAAAGGTTTATGGATAAAAAGGATTTGATTGTTAACCTGTAAACCTGGAGGCAGGAGCAGAGTGTGCAGTGTGAGGTGGACGGGCCAAATACTTGAGAAAGTCGAGGTATTTAATAATCTGGGCTTTCAATTCAAGTATACGGGTGTATGGAAGGAGCATGTAAGATGGGCCCTAGTGAGGGCAAGGTGTGCATGGGGTAGGGTGAAAGGGAAATGGGGTAAGCTATGGATGGGAAACTGCGAGATTGCAATGAGATTGTGAGATGCGTGTACGAAGCCGATATTATTGTATGGCGTGGAAGTGTGGGGTATGGATGAATGGGAGCTTCTGGGGCGTCTAACAGACCTGGTTCCTGAAGGACCTCATAGGGTTGGAGAGATCAACTCAACTGGCGGTGCGGTTGTTGTGGGAGGAAGAGATTTCAGTCGAGGAGATGGTGCGCAGGAGAGGAAGAGAAGTGGAGGAGCAGTAGAGGCAGGCGATAATCCGGCAGTGCACGTACAATCCTACTTTCCAGAGGGCTAGGGAGAAGACCGGAGTACTTTGCGTCGACCGAAGGATAAAGTCGCGCTAGCGAGGGCGTGATGTGGATCGGAGGAGAGGGGCCGGAAGTATGGATGGGGCCCGACTATGTAGAGGACTGGCTGAAGGAATCGGGAGAAGGAGTGGAATACTGGCTGAAGGAATCGGGAGAAGGAGTGGAATACCTAGGCAATACCTAGGAGGAGGAGAGAAAGGCCAAAGCAGTGTTGAAGTTGAGATTTTGATTTTGTGTTATAATTTTGTACATAGTTATTGTTATTGTAATTTTTATGTTTTAGGGCTACGGAGAGGGCAATATTGAGAAAAGGAAATACCAATAAAGGTTCTCACATATACATATATTTTTGGCATTCACATATCCCCTTTATACATAATGTCACCCTATCCTATCAATACATTAATATAATACATTCAGACCAATGTATAATTATCCAATAATACAATAAATACATTCATACCACGTCGAAAGTATCCTAACTATTGAGTCAGAAAGTACCGGTAACCAGGTCTTAAGGACCCCCCTTCTTGGGAAATTAGTCATTAATATCCCAAACGCACCCCCTAACTGCCTGCGAGCCAATTCTTTCTTCGTATCCTATTTTCGTATTGTATTTTGTTCAAAAGGGAATATAGCCCAATATGCGTGTCAACATAGATCGTCCCCATGAATCTCCTCCTGACGTTGCACCTTGTCTTAGAAGCTCGTGTACACCTCGAAATTATTTGCACATTTTATTTCATTAAAATGAAGTTTCAAAAATCGATTGCTGATTATCCGCCATGTCCTGTTTTGCAATTAAATGAACACTCTTGTGACTTTGAAGGATATAAAGGGTATTCCAGGATGGCTTTGTATTTAGCATGTTTACAAGAATTCATATTACTCTCATTATTGACAAATACAATCGCTTTCTCTTCCTTAGACAAGCTTACCAAGATATTCAGACTAGGAACCCCATTATTCCACATTTGGTCTGATTGCAGTAACATTGTTATTGGGCAGACTACATAAATTCTCTGCATTAAATTCATCGATCCACATTTGATAACATTGGCACAATAAAGTAACCAGAAATTGACAAAGGAAAAGCGGGACATGGGGAGGGGTATTGTAGGTTGTGTGCTGTTGTGCAGGCGTGTCAAGAAGGTATCAACATCGAAAAGTATCGTAACAATTCGTTACATTCAACGGGTCGGCGGGATTCCTTTGGGTAAAGTTAGCTTTGATCCACGTCGATAAGTGGAGATCGCTCTTAGGTCATTGAAAAAAGTCGGAAAATTTTAATTTTGCAATACTCTTTGGTTATTAGAACAAGAGAATTATGTTTGTCAGAATTGCGTTGTTTTAGCATTACCAACAGTTCCCAATGCCAAATTGTGTTGATATCGTCCTATAGTCTTAACAATGCTAATCGAAATAAATGATATGTTCCGTTTATATTGTTAATAATGGTTGCAGAAATAAGTTTGCCAATGAGCTCATAGAATTGCCTCATTACCGATTTTACTGTATTGTTTACTTTCTCATAGTTCTTAAATCTTAAAAGGTTTTCCCATTGAATCCTGCCCACGATTTCCATTTATCTGGCTGGTTAATTATGCTTCTTTCATGGCCCGTATTATGACAGATACCCGCAACTAGCCCGCACACCCTCTCGCCCAATAATCCTAGTATTAAATTTCTAACACCTCTTCATTCTTGATTCGTTCCCAAAGTTATCAATATCTCTCACCTCTAACAGTTACACCATGTTCCAAGCAAGCTTGTTGTTAGTCTGCCACCAACCGTTCTTTCCGTTTCAGTCCATATCATGCATATGTCCTCCCTGGTCCCTGGCTTTGGAGCAGAATGAAAAGTTGGAACGTGAGGCACTGGAGCGCTGGGTTTTGCATTGGATTTTTCCAGTTTATTCAAATTCCATTTCAATTGATTGATCTTCAACATTTCAATACATTTTTAAACACTTCGAATTTGAACTTTTGCATGCGTGGGGCGAGAACTGAAAGTTCAAATAAGTTTGTCATTTTCATCGTTGTGACTTATAGATTATAGGGGGCCACTGAGGGAGCAAAGCTCTTGTGAATTGCAACCAAATTGATCTATTGTTCTGACGATTATGACTTACTTCTTACCCCTACATACTTAATGTTTGGGGGCCCCTGCTGCACAGGGATCTCAAATATTGTTATTGATAACTCAAAAGTATACGAACATAAAAATTGTACTCAAAACCACAGAGGTAGACCCCCTACTCACAGTTCTATAGTATACGACTGAGGTGTATTGTGCCCCGCCACGGCGGGACCGTTCTTATATAGGGAGCCCCTAGGCACTTACCTAGTGTGCCTAATGGACAATCCGTTTACGGATAATGGCTTTACAATAGTTCGAAACCGGGCAGTACATTCAGGCTGCAAAACATGGAATTTCATAAGACGGAGCACGGAGCGGAGAAATAATAAAAAGTAGATTAGAACATTGGTTATATATATATATATACTACTTCTTCATTTGCTTCCATCTTACCTGCTTCTCCATGTCTTGACCACTTGCCCCTTCCTCCAACTGCACTAGCCTCTCCTCATACCTCTTGCCATCTCACACTTTTATGTACTTTTTTATATCTCTCCAGCCTCCTTCGATACATCAGCAATCAAAAACCAAGTTTATTTCCCTATCAGAACTCTTCATTCTGTAGACACCGGAGACCTCACAATAACATAGCATTAAGCCAAAGCAATTTCAAAAATGTATTTTCAAGTATAAAACACGAACTTGTGAAAATATAACAAATCAAAGATAATTCAGTCACAATAAATCAACATAATATTCATATAAAATAGCCTTTAAATGTATTTTGTCAGTTAATACTTCAGGTATTTTTCATAAATCGTTTGAAGTGGATACCTTATGTCATGTAACAAATCCATCTCTTGTTTGGTAGGTGCAATGCCACTTTCTAAATCGGCAAAAGTCGGTTTTAAATGCATCATTTGTTTATTAATTACAAACTCCGAAATGCTTTCTTCTTCATCTTGTTTGCAAGTGTTCATAACAGCGAACTTATTTTGCACCAATACCTCATGTATCCAGTACTTCTTTCCATGTGCATTATCAAATAGTTTTAAAATATACACAGTTCCATTTTCCTGTAAATAAAAAAAAACTCAATCACCATCGGCAAAGACATTAAGAAAATACCTCTCTTCTATCGACTTGTGCTTGTAAATCTCTATTACAAGCATATTCGATAAATGTATTGGTAGAATCTCTACTCCAGGGCATATTTAATCCAAGTGGCTTCACAAACGCTAACTGTGCCCTCATTGCTAAAGCATTAGGTTCTGCGAAAGATTCATGTAGAAAATACACATCCTTGACCATTACCATATCAACGGTACCATAATCAATAAAGTAAACCTTAAATATACTGCATACAAAATCGAACAATTAAGCACATTAAGTTACCTTAACAGAATGTATTAGTTCTGGTAAAATATTGACAATAACAGCTCTATGGAATTTACCACCATATATTGTAGCACAGTACAATTGTGTTCGCATTTTATACGACGGAATCTGATAGTATTTCCCTGTCGATGCATAAAATAATTGCATTCGTCCCATGACTTCATTGAGTTTCTGTTCAAGCGACAACGGGTAGAACCAAAACTTGCTGGGATCACGCACATCAGCAATTTTAATAGAGATCATATTGTTGGTGGCAACCAACTGCTGCCTAGGAATCACATCTTTATAATTCAAAACACTTGGCATTAGTTTTAAATCATCCTTTGATAGATTTTCTAAATTTGGGGGAACATTTCCGTTAGGATCAAAGAGTTTAAAATCCCCCTTGAAGTGTTTGACTATTGTAAATATATAACTTAACGAACTGCAAAAGTGAAGAATGGAGTCATAACCATAATCTCCATATCTTAAATCTTCCTTGCTAACTTTCCTACAAATATAATGTTTAGAATGATGGAATGTTGGAAGTTATTTACTTTTTACTCGTATTCTTTCAGTAAATCTGAACCCCATATTCCTGCTTCTTTCATTTTCATCAATTTCTGGAGGTTTATTTGTACATCTTCTGGAATTTTATAATTTAAAAGGAAACTATCAGCCTCCGATGACATTTTCCTTGATTTGACGATTCCTAAAAAATCTGGGAATTTCACAGATCGTGATGTTGTTGGATCTTAAATGACAATGGACGGATCTGTGGGACAGTTGCACTAAAAATATATCATGATGAAATCTATGTACCTCTTTCGTTTTCTTGCTTGAAAGTGATATAACCCTCTTTGTTTTATATTCTGGAAATATCGTCTAGCCTGGTCAATTCTTACTCATGCCAATATCTATAACCTCAAATACATTACTGGTTTTATCAAGTAATTTAAAGGTGGAAGGGAAACTACTGAAGATTTTCATGTGTGTGGATTTATTGGTATAAACATTGCCTTCAATAATGTCAGAAGAAACAATTTTCGAATTCTTGCATTCGGAAATAGTGAATTACGTTCTGGAACAAAATATAGTGAAAAATAAGGATGCAAAGGTGAGCAAAACAAATGTATAGTATTAATATTAATGTGAATCACTTAACAGGAAGAAGATTTGTCCAGTTTAGAGTATATTGGATTTTCAACGGGATATAAAATAATTGAAAGACTAACTAAGGAATTACCCAGATTCAAGGATGAGTTGGACACTATGAAATTCATTTGCACAGACTTCTGGACTGCTATTTACAAGAAACAGATTGATAATCTCAGAACAAACCATCAGGGAATTTACGTTCTGCAAGACAATGCTTTTCGCTTCCTAACGAAAATATCAAATGGCAAACAATATTTGGAACTGGCGCCAAGATACGTGGCATACACGTGTGGCATACTTAGAGGAGGTCTCGCAAATTTGGGAGTAAGCTGTTACGTTACAGCCGAAGTTCAAAGTATGCCGTCTTGCAAATTTCACATTCAAATACAAAGAACATAAAAATATCAAACACTTGTAATGCATTCCATAGGTTAAGAAATTTCAAATATATTTGAGCACACTGTAAAACATTATTTGTTTATTGAACAGATGGAATAAGTTGGCTATGCCAAAATTATTTATTTTCCATTTTTGTTATGATGTTGAGTTAAGAAATGTAGGAAATCAACATTGTTAACCAAGCCGTGAATTTTTTCATTGTCAGCATCTGAAACATTAAAGCCTATTATTAGCTGTTTTATTTAATATATAGATAATATATACCTTCAATGATAAGAACGAATGAATCAATTTCGAGGATCCTTGACAATAATCCCAAGCTGCAGTCCTTATCGACCTTATAGTATTTCAATTCGACTACTTTACCAATGCAATCGTCCATTTCCACAAATTTGTTCATAAGCTTCTGGGTTAGGATTCGGCCTGTGATCATTCCCATGAGTTTGCCGGAGTTTACATCAATCATTGGCAACTCGCTAGCGCCGTTTTCTTTCATGATTTTCAAGGCCTGTGCACAGGTTGTTGTACATTTGAGTGCCATTGGTGGTTTGAGATTCATCTGCGTTACCTTCGCATCCCACCAGCTGGAAAACAAAATTGAAAATTGGTTAAATTATCTATTTTAGAATAGAATTTAGAATGGAAGAATTTAAATATTTTGAACATAAATCTTAGTGGCTAGAATATATTATAAGGCGTAGTTCACGCGTTGTCTAGTACACGATTATGCATATGACCATTGGCTAAGGAATTAACAAAATACCTCTCTTCTATCGATATGCTTGTAAGTGTCTATTACACATATTAAAATAAAATGTAAATATCCACAGAGCATATTTAATCGCGTTGACTTACTAACATGTCTAACTGCGGCCCTAGATTCGACCTTCAACCTTTTTTAATCGAAAAAGTTTGTCTGAAAAGTTCATATTTGCGAACTCAAACCAATGGGCATAGTTATAAAAAAAATTGTGATACCACAAATGTACAAAGACCGAACATCAAGAGTCAAACTAGGAAACATGCTCTCAGAAAATTTTCCATTTACAAAAGGGCTGCGCTAAGGCTGTAGTCTCTCTCTTTTATATCGTGATACTTGCACAGCAAAAGAAAGTCTTAGAAATCATGGGAAGGAAACTGCTTAAAGAATATAAAAATTGGGATTTGACAGTTAATTACCGTAAGACTAAATATCTATATGGGCAAAGGCAGTACACCATAACTAGAAATAGAGAATGATGCCAAATGGGAATACAAATATCTTGGAGTATGGATTACCAAGAGTGGACGAACCCAACTTTTGCCTAAATTCTCTTTTTTGCTCACAGCACATAAGCAAACGTAACAAGGAGCGTCTCTTTAATGCCATATTACAGAACACAGTCCTATATGGAAGTGAAGCTTGGCAAATCACCAAAGAATCCAAAGAGAAACCTAGATCCCCGAAATGGACTTCTGGAGAATCGAGATGGGAACGAGTACCAAACAAAACAATAAGAGACATGATGGGTGAACATCGACCGTCATCGAGGTCGAAAGAAGGCAGCTAGACTGGTACAGGCACCTAGAGAGGATGGGCGAAGAAAGGCTCCGAAGAAAAAGAACTGAACAATTAATTAATAAATCAAATTAAAATACGAAACAAGAAGTCACCGTTATCCAATGATTGTGCGCAGGAAAAAAACGAGTTTATTAAGGGTTGACCTCAAAAGATTTTAGCAAATCAAAACCGCGCCAAGCGAGGATTACCTGCATTCATTTTATATTTTGAAATGAATTATAAGCAATCAATACTTACCAATGATTTTGCCTATTGATACATGGTGACAATTTCCTTGCCTCCATCCATTGCTCCGACACAAATTTAGTCATATAGTTGCGAATGCCATCTGGGAGAATAACGACACATTTTTGACCGGCTTCGAGTTTCTCAGCCGCTCGAAGAGCTACAGCCAAGTTGAAACCACTGCTTCCACCACAGAGCAAACCTTCCTCGGCAATCAACCTCCTAGCGAGGGGCAAAGCCTCTTTGTCATTACCCTTGATCCACACATCTACCACATCACGATCCAGTACGGTGGGAACGAAGTCGTAGCCGATACCCTCAACCTCGTAGAAAGTAACGTCGGTCTTGTTCAAAGACTCTGGTAGCGAAAGAATCGAACCTTCAGGATCAGCGGCGACTACTACACACGACGGGCAAACTTCTTTCATTCTGCGGCCGATACCACAAACGGTCCCACCGGTACCAGCACCAATGACCACCATATCGACCTTTCCGTTGAACGGTTCCAGAATTTCTTCGGCGGTTGTATCATAATGCGCCAAAGGATTTCCAGCATTGCGGTACTGAATATAAATATTTATCGAAGAGTCTTTGTAAATATCTTCATATTGTAATTACCTGATCAAGAATGATGGAGTTTGGAATTTGTTTCTGCAGTTTTTGAGATACAGCAATTAAACCCTCAGGGGAATCAAACGATGCTGCCGTGGGGGTACGGATAATTTCCGCCCCAAGAGCACGAAGTGTATCCACTTTTTCGTTGGACATCTTCTCGGGCATTACGATAACGCAACGATAGCCCTTTACAGCTGACGCGAGAGCCAAACCAATTCCAGTATTGCCTGAAGTAGGCTCGATAATTGTGAAGCCTGGCTTGAGAAGACCTCTACGTTCTGCATCCTCAACCATACGGTAACCGATTCTGTCCTTAACGGAACCACCGGGGTTGAAAAATTCACATTTCACGTCTGAATACAAAAAATAAAGAACGTCAGAAGAATTCTAAATAATTCCACTGTCGGTTGTTGGTAAAACAATTACTTGGTAAAGTACACTCGAAGATTGGATGGATATATTTCAAGAAAAAAACTATTAAAGTACATTTCGCCGATATGTACCGACAGGCACTGGAGAGCAAAAATTAAAATTCGTACTCTAATAAAATTTTTGTGAGGCATATTCATTCAATATTCGTCAGTGTTTTATCAAATTCTAAAACAGTTTTAGCAAGAAATATACTTACACATATCACATTTTATTCCGAAAGATTGAGGAATTTTATTCAGTTTGATCATAGGGGTATTACCCACAGTGTGAAGGACGTTAGGTAACACGGCATTTGTATGATTCCTGCAACAAATTAGGATCAATCTTGTTTATTTCTCCAACAAAATTCAAATAATTAATCAAGAAAATATCATTTTTTGTTACCCTTACAAACAGATCAAAGAATATATGATATGTGGTAATTAGATGTAGTTTCGATCAGGGTTGAGAAGGTTTAGGAACTTTGATATTTAGGCACTAGAGTATCGATACTTTTTGTTATCGAAACTTGAAATTTGAAAGTCTTAATGGTATGGTCCACAATTAGTAATGTGTGCTGCAAGTTTTAAATAAAAATTCCAAGAAGAGTTATTTATTGGATAAATTGATTAATAAATCAATTTTCAACAAATCAACATAAACAAATTATCAAACGCGTTTTTCTCAATGTCATGTTTTTTATATCCCGAAAACCATTCAATTGTTGTTATTGAATACATAATTATTTTAAAGTAGGATTATTTCGTTTTGATAGTTCTTGATTTTGGCCATAATCAGAACGATTTTTTCCTTGACAAAATCTCATTTTGTTACAAAATATATATTTTCAAATCTTCTATGCTATAGGCTAGTTTCCACTATTTATAGTTTTAGTAATCTTTTTTTTCAAATGATACGCTTCCATTAAAAAAATAAAATAGCCTAATCCCTGATGTTCATAACATTTAAATATGCCTAATAAAAGAATATGCCTATTAAATGAAAATTCCAAAGAAGATAAAGGTTATCAAGTAGTAACAATTGCGTAATAGTTAAATATACTAAAAAAGCTGGTACTAAATTGATAACGGAAAAACAACTATGATATGACAAATTAACGCATTTAATTGATAGCTAATAATGTTCAAAAACACAAATATCCGAAATATTAAACGTACATTTTTATCTTTAAATTAAATTCATTTCATATATTTTCCTATCAGCTAAATTTGAAAACCACGCTAGGTTATGTGCGGCACGTTGCTCATCGTTAATTGGCAAGACTTTCTACAGCTTGATAACAGTTACCGGTAAATCAAAAAATAAAATGGTAATTATTTATTCTCACTCATGGTAAATACTTACACTCGAATCCTGGAATGTGGGGATGTTTTCGGATCCGCGCCTGGTTGCCATGTGCATTTCGATGTTTGATCCGGACGAATAAAGTCCTTCATATCAAAGTGGCCCTTTGCCGACTGAAGTATGCAAACCTTTCCAGCCCTCGGGCACGTATCGCCTGCCGCACGCTTGCATTCATTAGGCATGATTAACAGTTATCTGAAACAAATGATAACGCTCCGAATGAGATACACTGATCGACCGAGACGGGACGCACGCAATTCGAACCGGTTCCCAAGCGCGAATGAATTTTCTCGTCGCGCGGAGCAACTGCGAATCAAAACCGCAAACACATTTCATAGGAGTGGTATTATAAATGTGTCAATCATTTACATAATCCTTGGTTTATCACGAACTTGACGGCACTTTTAAGGAGAGATCAAATGTCAATATTTTTCCAGCATTTATATTATCAAACAGGACATGAACATGTTATCATCTGAGTGGTGATGAAACAGATATAAAAACTATGCTCTTGACGTAGTATACAAAAGTAAAAACAAGTTAAAATTTCGAACAAATTTATAAGAAGTGCATGATGGACTGGAAGCCCATGTACAGCGTGACTCCAAATGTCATGAAGAAGGCGATCGCTCGTGATGGCTGTGGGAGTGGGAAAACGGCATAGACAATAGTATGCAAAAGTCTTCCAGCGGTGGCAATGCGGAACAACATGGTCGCGAAGGCAGCCGAAGGGTTGGTCATCACATACAACCAGCTCATAATGATGAACGCTGGGATGTTCTCCAGATCGTTCAAGTGAGCGCTGCAAAGAAAAAACACCAAACAATCAAATCTGCTATTAATTTGTTGGTGCAACATTTACCGGCGAATACGCTCGACATTCTCATCGACACGGGGTTTCACTTTCAGAGCAGCACCATCCTCGGGGTTAGCAAATGCCTACCAACATCAATTTATAATTATTACACTTACAATTAAATTATTTATAGTGACAGTAATCAAGAAATTGAAACGATTTACACAAGCTAATTGCTCTTAATAAGCACTGGTATATTTAATAGCATTTTAATGATTTTCATGTCTATTTACTTGGTCTACATATTTAGAAATGAGTCTAGACAATGTTTGAATCTCAATATTTGTTTGAATGTAATTACCTTGAAACGCATACGTGTAAAGCCGGTGTAGGGCGACATTAAAAGCATCTTCATGACTAAAACGGCGGCATGAAAGGCCCATGTTTGCACCAGAGGATTGTCGAAGGAGAATGCCATTTTCAATCTGTATTTTAAGCTGGACGCACCGGCGAACAACGCAAAATCTAGAAAAGGAATGCGAGATGGCACCGCAACTCAGCGGACGAACACCGCGTTTTGCGTTGTCATCGCAGCCCTACCACACATACTTTATCGCCGAGCCTGGTTACACTCGTACACGCCTTTCACGATCCTCTCCCGATTGTTGTTTATGTAATACCACTTTATTTGCATTATTACTGCACTATGCACTCACGCTTCTACCTCAGCGAGTGTTCGCGATACGTAGGAATGGAAAAAACTTTGAGCCTTGCCAATGTTCAATCACTAAATTTTGTTTTAAATTCATAATTGTTATTATAATTATGACCACATTTTATTTGGTAGAGAAATAAATTGAGAATAATTATGGCTGATGGGTGATTTTCATGATTTCAAAATATTATTCAAGTTAATTATAAATTGATAAGACCAATTGCTCATTTCCATTGTTGTTATAGTACTATTTTATTCGTGTATTCTAATTATAACTTTTTTGTTTACCGAGCATCGACTACTATTAGATCTATTCATTTTTTTTTCAATTTAACTCATATACGTAATATACATATACCAACAGTTGAGAACCTGAATTGATTCCATTAGAACGAGACGACAATATGAAAGTGCATTGAAATTGTTATATAGGTTTGCACCGCAGGTCCAAGTGTGCAATACGCATGTCTAAATAGCATCCAATCATAACACCGGAAAACATCATATGATCTGTAGTCAACATGTTTTGACGTATACTTCTAGCATATACGTAATTCAAATATACTGCGTTTGCTTATCAAAGTTTCATTGCCACGAGTGTCGCTCATGGAAGGGGAGACCCATACTCTTTTTGATTTGCGCATGTCTGTTCTGGGCCAATCAAGCTTGCGCGTGTAATTCAAAACAATACACGAAAGAGCGTGATATATAACCTACAAAATATTTTTAGTCATGCGCATTGTGCACTAGAACCTGCGATGAAGACCAATATGACAATTTCAATATTTCAATTTCATATAGTTGTCTCTATACAAATGAATCAATTCAGGCTGTCAACTGTTAGTATAGCTGTATTACGTATATGGTTTCTAGGTTATACCTGAGTGGATTCATCACAACGCAATTATATAGCAAATTCGCTTATAGTTCAACATATTAATTTAAATTTAATTGTTATGTTTTTGTTGTTTTATGATTTTTATATTCATTCAAAAGAAAATATACATATATTATTATTTTGATTGCCTTTTTGAATTACACGCGCAAGCTTGATTGGCCCAGGACAGGCATACGCAAATCGATAAAAGGCTATGGTGATACAGATGTATATTCTGTTTCCTTCCATGAGCGACACTCGTGGCAATGAGATTTTGATAGGCAGACGCAGTATATGTGTATTACGTATATGACGTAATTAATCATATTAGAGGCTAACTCTATGGATAAGAAGAAGAATTCACTTTACTATGTATCTCCACCGAGAATTGAACTTGGGACCTCGTAATCAATTATAACAATTATAAGTTATAATTACAATTATAACTAGAGGCATAGTTACCTTGTTCGATGATATTTTATGTATTTCATAATAACTCTGATTTAGGAGACAGGAGGGTAAGTTATTCCTTCGAATGTTATAAATGATATGGGAAAAAATAGGAAGGAGATGTGAAGTGGATTAATGTATTCAGATGAACTTTTAATCAATTTACGAAACAAATTCATGTGCCACAGAAAAATGCAAGAGAAAGTGATACATTTCCAGCTTATTAATTTCAAGATTATTTGGTTAAAATAACAAATGATTAAATGTCAAGGTGAAATGATTCGCTAAATTTAAATTTATTAGTGGGATGAAGAGTTATCAGGGCGATGGCTGTATGATTTAGTCAAAAAAGTTTCTTTCTCTTCCCTTTTTAATATGACAAAAGACATGAGTTGAGCCTTCTATTCATTTAAATGCCGTCTTTTGTCTGGGTTTTCAGTTACACCATTATATTTATTTCGAATTGGCAGGATGGATTCAAATTTGTTTGACTGGTGAAATTGGCAATTTAAATCTTTTTTTTATGTTTTAATATTTTGTAATAATAAAATAATTTATTGAATGAAGGGCTTTCTCATCTATTAAATTTAAATGTTGTTATTTCCCTGCAATTCAAATTCATTCAAATTTTGCCACTTTTTGATAAAAACTTAATTTAGTTTTAATTTACACATTCAGTAATTTTACAAGCATTAATTTTATTCCTTAGAAATTACCGCGATATTTTTCATTCTCAAAATTTAACAACATCAGAAAAATTTGGAATATTGGAAGATTACAGTAACGAGTAAAAATAATTTGAAAATACATTAACATATGGCGCCAATGTATTTTCGATACTAATAAGTAGCGATACTTTTCTTCGATACTTGGGTATCGAAGTTTCAAAAGTATCGGTACCAAAAAGTATCGATACTTCGTGAAAAGTTGACATCCCCACTAGAACCTAGTCCCTGGAACTACAGTGAATACAACATGTGTCTACTCATCCGTATCGTAGCTTGATTCCGCCTCGATTTGGGCTCCTAATACGCTTTTTAGTGATTTTTTTTCCAAATTGATTGCAAACCCATTGTTCAACTTAATTCCTAATTTAGGATTTGTGAAAGTGTGGTATAACGTCCACATATGATTATATAATTCCAAGGCCCAACGGGACCCCCCTCCCCGCCTTAAGATAACGGATAAAAAGGCGTGACGATTACGATGATTAACAATGCACCATGGAGAACCTCTTCAAACCTTTACTGTGCTTGATCGTGACCCACACCCCAAAAGTAAACTTTCAATACCAATTGTAAAAAACTGATGGCGACGATGAAGCGTGTTTGCAAAGAACAAAGCGAAAACAGTTGAAATCTGTGAAAACCTTTGAGATTGGCGGATGCAGGTGTCAGCAGCAGCCGGTACTGAGGGCGATGATTGGAACCAACGTCGGTTGCTGACGGCGGCCAATCAGGAATAGAGGGACAAAGGATGCGCCATTCGTGTATAAAAGAACCGTACTCGCGCCCAATAGAGAGTTCAACATTTCTTCGAAATAGTCTTTGGCTCAGCGGTACGGCGTCGCAGCACTTGGTGTGCGCGATTGAAAGTAAGTCTATTCTCCTGAATAATTATACCGGTACCGGAACAATAAAAACTAGGCAGGCATAAATAATAGCATAAGCTGATAAGGTTGATATAATAACAACACACAAACCAGAAGACATAGTTGAAAATTAGAAATGTAAAGTAGAAAGATAGGGCTGAAACTAGACAAAAAAAAAACAAAAATAATGATTATCATAGACAAAATAAAAACAGAGAGGAAGAAAAAAATCGGAACGGAAAAATACGAAGTTGTGCAAAATCTCAAATACCTTGGTATTACCTTGAACGGTGAAGGAAAAAACCAAGCAGAACTATAAGAAAAAAACAAACAACGTGAAAAGGGACTATTTCATACACAAGAAAATCCCAGCAAAAGATTGATTAATCAGACAATAATCAAAATATATAAGAAATAAGTCATCATACAAAGAATAAGAAGGATTGGTCACATATGGAGAAAAATTGAAAGAGAAACCGTCAAACAAATAATAGAATGGCGACCCACCAACAGGCGAAGACGAGGTAGTGTTAAGTCCGCATGGCTAAACGTAGTGGATGGAGATAGAGAAACGATAGGAGTAACGAACTGAAAATGGAAAATAAACAAGATTGGAAAGCACAAGCACAATAACTTGAGAAAGAAATGAAGAACACAGGGATTGATCACCACTAGAAGAACATGATCAGCAAACCTAAAAAGATGTAGCGATACACGAGAGAGTGACATATTGTTCCTACATCAATCTACACATCCTATAAACGTCAAAGGCACATTTTGTGTATCAGCTTCGAAATATTGTTGTGGGGAATTTTGAGACCATTAACAAACGTAGCACAGAAACAACTTTAATAGTTTTACAACAAAGGCCGAACATCGGATGATCATTTATCGCAGAAACCGTGTAATTTCAACCTACCGAAAACACCTAGAATGTTTCATTGCGAGACAATTGAAACGACAAAGGAAAGAGAAAACAACCCTGAACAGGAACCTTTGGTAAAAACGTGCGACCATTAAGGTCGTGATATTTCTATTTGTATGCTTATGCAAAACTTTTAATGATGCATTAATCATAATAATGCGTTGCTATTGTAATATATTTAAACTTCAATTGACGATAACGCTGCATAACAATTTTATCAATCGCCCTTTTTTATATGTTATAGTTTTACATAAATGTATATCTGCTATAAACGTTAATATTTTGATTGTAAAATGATAAATGTATATTAATTAAATACGTAGAATTCCATATGTCTATAACTTTGGTGATGTGCTGACGGTCTTTGCATCAATCTTGGCGTGTTCATCAGACACCAATTTTTTCAAGTCTTCCTAAATTGGAAATATATATTATTCCGAAGAAGACGTTTTGAAATATCAGAATCATTATGAAACATTTTTAGAAATTAAGAAATTATATTGTACTTACGCCCCATCCTAACTTATCAGCGAGTAGTTGACATTGTTCATCACAGTCTCCCAGCATTAAAATATCTCTTGTATTTTCTTTGTCGTGAAATTCCATTGTATGGCCAGCTTCTTCGAGGTTAATTAACACTCTTGGAGTATAACGATTCACCCTAAGATCAACATCGGTGTAATCATTCAAATTATACAATAAATAACATAATGAAACCAAATTACGATGGATAAACTCACCTATTAACCAACGATGCAAATGGCTGCACACACAACGATGACCCCATAATGAGCAACAAATCACACTTCTTAAAATCACTTTTTAAGCATTTGTAAAACTTATTGGGTAGGTTTTCCCCAAAGAAGACAATGTCAGGTTTTACTACACCCGGACAATCTTCACAAATTGGTATCTCATCCTCAAAAATCTTCTCCTTCATCCATTCCTGAGTGTATTCCTTTCTACAGCCAAGACAGTGTCCTGTATGGAATGTACCATGAGCCTCCACGAGTTTTTCTTGACTGATTCCAGCAATTCTCTCAAGTGTGTCAATATTTTGTGTATAATGCCTCAGTAAAAGTTGCTTCTCCTCCAACAGCCTAACAAAATAGTGACTTTTGGTAGGCTTAAAAGTACCTGGATACAATTCTTTCGCCAGCGAAAAGAACGGCTTAGCATCATGATGAAAATAATCTAAACTAAATATTGCCTCCGGGTGAGGTAGGTCATACTTCTGTAAATTATCGTAAAGGCCTGAGCCTGGCGATCGAAAATCAGGTATACCCGCAGCTGTGGATATACCAGCTCCCACCATTGTTATAATATTTTTACATTTCTCGCTGTTTATGTACTCGCAAAGAGCACTAACTGTAGGTGCTGAGAGTACCTTGTTTTTCTCGTGAACACTAGGCCTCTCACTAAGCTTCAATTTTTCTTGAATAAAGCTTGTAAGTGCATCGATACCTGCCTGAATTGATGATCCAGGTTTTGGTTCGCTGGATGAGACGCTTTGGGTTTCATCAGAACCCCCAGGAATATCTGGAAACAAGTATAAATAGTTTATTCTTGTCTGCAACTATGCAGTACGTCTATCTATTGAATAATTAATGATTTGCAATAACCTGACGATTCTTCTGATGACATTGTTTCAGCGCCAAAGTTCCTTAAAGGACGCTGACACACAGATTATAGATATATGTGCATATCACAGATTTAAGATGCCCCACTCTGGTCGGTTTGTTTGGATTAAGCAGAGCCCCAAATGTCAGCAGGAAGAACTAAAATCGAAGATATGCAACCATCACATAGGATACATCTATATCCCAATAAATTCAATCATAACAATTAAAAATAATTTAACAAGCTAAGCATATTTGTTAAACATTTATTCACACAAAAAAATTACAACTAAAATTGTAACAAAACAAAGAACGGAACATATTATCATATGTGTAGACTTACTGTTAGTGTATTTAGTCAATCTAATTTTATGTTGCCGCATAACACTATTAGAGCTATTCAATGTTTTATTTCACTGCTTAGTTATGCCAATATATCACAGTCAATAGCACTGCACTAGCAACATGAACGAGGAAGTTAGAATCCACAGTTTGCGATCATCGGTAATTTTCGTAAGAATTCGGTCATGCTCGCGATTTCGGTAAACGCCGGTGCTGCCACAATCGTCGACAGGATGCGGCCGTACCGCCACTTCCTCTCATAGGTCTTCTCCCTCACCATTACTCGACACCCCTGGTGCATATATATGTGTATGTGATTATAGATACATGCTATGGTTGACAAACGCTAATATGATTTGTTTGATCGGCGAGCGCCATCTACCGGTACTTTATGTAATACAAAATTTCATAACCTTAAATTTGCAGAGAACCAATAAAAACATAAAAAGGTAGAAGAATAACGTAACCTCAAAAATTTAAACTCAACAAAACTCCAACAGGCATCAGTAACTTGGTGAAATTTGTAGTAATTTAAAATTAATTATGAATCACGAATGTTTAGGAGCATTATGGTATTCTGCAAAGGGGGCAAGCAGCTATCTGGAAAATGTGCGTCTTTCATAATAATACAATTCATAGCAATACAACAATTAACAACTGTTCGTTAATAGTTAACAACAAATCCGGACTTGAAAGATTTCCTACATCCTGGAGATGTTGAGATTCTTCGTCGGATTACAGCTGTCGCCAAAGAATATCAGAAAATTGAAGAATTCATTGAAATTACAACAAGTACACCTTTGATAATTACTGCTGAAAATGAGAGTAACATCGAAGGTGGTAATGAATGATGCTTATGCGTATGTTTTGTACAAAATGTTAATTGTTTTAACTTTCAGATGTTGGAAGCCCTCCACTGAGGAAAGGAGTTTATCTTATGGCATTCTGCACTGGTTTGTCTAGCGTTCTTAAAGAATATCTCAATGAAGTAGTCGGATTGGAGAACACATTTTTAACGAATAATCAGCTTTCTTTGGTACATACCCTCGGAGTTGTTGAGAAGTATATGACTTTATTCTACACTCTCAGTGCAATCATCAGGGCTATTAAGGCGGAGGGTGTATATGGATGTCTGTTGATTGGTCGACTTCATAACTATATTGATTGTGGGATTTCTAGTATTGAAAAAGCTTCAAGAGAGTAAGGAAACTTTTATAATTTGAGATATTAAGGAGATTGACCTTATTTATCGGGTAAACAAATCGAGTGTTTGAAAATAGTCTTAAACAAATACTAAACTAATCATCACAAATCGATTTGGCCGAACGATGCCCCTTAATATACACAATAAAATTCTCTAGAATATGAGCTTAATTGTTTTTTGAACAATATAATTTCGTAGTTATAATTTAGTGCAAAAATGCATTTTAAATTTAACAAAGCATACAAACATGTAATTTAAGTTTTCTTCAACATACACGAAACCAAAAATTAAGATCACTGTACAAACCTGCACAATTCAGAAAATGAGAAAAATCAAATTTTGCAACCTTTATAAAACTAGCTTAGATATGATGTCGAGTAATTTCAAGATAAAGTTAAAATTGCATTTTTAATAGTTTTTAATTAATAGCGCACTTTTAAAGCAATTTCTTATACAAAAAACCTAATTAGAGAACCCAAAATCTAAAAACGATGTTGCAAGGAAATCTCGTGTAAAGTTGGGCAAACAAGAATACTATATATTCATAAATCCACTTTATGAGTTATAACTTCGTAAATACTGCAGGTATCGATTTGAATATTTTATCGAATATTCTTGTAGAGTTTCGCAAGTGATTACGATTATCAAATAACAATTTTTACCCGATAAATAGTTATGTAATAGAAGGCAATATATAATTTGTGACTTTTACAGAATTGTGTTATCCGTCAACAAGATGTTTTTCCGCCAACTTGCAAATTGGCTCATCTTTGGTAATATCAACGATCACTTTGAAGAATTTTTTATATGTGATTGCAACTGCGACGACGAAGACTTCCTTTATGAATGGGACATGAAGAAAGGTAATACATCAACTGTTTCTCAACAAAACAGTAATGTAAGTTCAAGATTTAGTTACCACAATTGATAACTAAATGCAGTAAAAAATGTGTCTAAATCCAATTATTTTAAGCTTAGAAAGTTCCGATGCTCAAAATTTCATACAAAGTGCAAAAATTCAAGATTCGTTCGAATTTGCTGCCACCTCTGATGCTGATCGAGTCAGCGGAGAGCATACTTTTCATCGGTCGGATGATGTGGATACTGCAAAACGATCCTCGTCGTAGTGATTCAATGTTTAAGTCGCGTGTGCGAAACGATATATGGGCGGGTAATGCGATGCAGTATGTCGCCGATATCCAGGCAATGGAGGAGCATCCGTTTGATCGATGTGGCTTCGACAAGAAGATCGAAGACTATCGTGGCAAGCTGACTAAATATCTGTGGACAGTGATGATCGATGACGCAAACCTGCTCGAACATTTACAGATGATCCGAGATTATTACTGCCTCGGCAGGGGTGAACTATTCCAGCAGTTTATCGTCGCGGCTGAGGAACAACTACCTGAGATCCCCGATAATTATGTTATCAAGAATTTGAATTATATTTTCGCTGAAACAGCGCGACAGATTTATAGCAGTCGGGATGATGCTCATACCAAGTTTGAGTTGGTCGTGCCATTTCATATGACTATTCAGGATTATGGTAAGTCAATTTAAATTTTGGTAATGAATATGAACTAAAATAGATAAAGATTTACTGCAATTAATCTTGAAATGAACCAGGGTTGATTAATAAAAAACCCTTTTGAAAACGACCGGTATTTTTGATCGAAGTGCGTCTTGCCATCGTAGATTATCTTCCATTTGATAACATCCAAACTTTCATGCTTATTTACTGATTAGTTGATAAATTGTTTTATGCCGTGTGCTTTCTTGGTAATTCATGCATTTGTATTATAACATGGGTTCTTTTTGATGGACCCTTGTTGTATATCACACTCATTTAGTCTAACAATAAGAAAAACTGTATTCGAGGGGGAATATACACTTAGCAGATGTATAAAAGGTTATTTGTGTAAGTTTTTTTTAAGGAAAATAACTAGTTTCGTTTCATCAAACATCATCTCACACAATAAACCAAAAAGACGACTCAACTAGACACTAAATCTAGTCTTTGTAATAGCCGCTTTTTAACAAAATGTAGAGATCTTCAAGGAAAAATGGCTCTGTCCAAAAACCAAAACCTAACAACCGAAAGAAAAAATCCGGTGACAAAGACTAGATAAAAAAATTCCTTCAACCATTGAACTTGTAATCTCCGTAATTCATGTTGACCTAAACGCCAAGATTTAATCATAGGAATTGGATTGCGAGCCTTTGGCAAGAGATGTTCATATCTCGCATTATTCCCTATCTAATTAATTCCAATGATCATTTGTTCATTTTGATATGTCAAAGGTAGCTTTGCTGCACCCATACAGAGTGACAATATGATGGGAGTAATGCGTTCAAAAGACAAATTCCAAATTTTAAGATAAAAAATGAAATATCTATTTTTTGGACTTTGTCAGGTGTATATTCTCTCTCAATAACTCTCTTCTCTCATGAGTACCTTGTTGGTGGCGGACATGGGCCGTATCATTTGTGGTATTGTTCTCAATAACCTAATGTATTTATTTGAACATAGAATAATAAAAAATATCTTGTTCTTAGTGAAAAATCCACTAGGAAATCTCGAAATGTATTTTGAAGTAAAATGGCCATTACACATCATCTTCCGTCCGAAAGTCATAACATTATTCAACAAAGTCTTCACGTTTTTAATGCGTGTTAAGAAGACTCACATAGACCTTCATAAACTCTGGTTGGAACATATGGATATGAAACATGTGTAAGTTTATCTTTACATTATATTTAAGATTTTCCTGGTCGAAAATGCAAGATTTATAACACTTCTATATATCGTTGAATATTTTCAAAAAAACTTAATGGTGCATTTTTTATATAGTTATAATTTTTAATTTCAAGAAAATTTTTCGCTTATAATTTTTACGAAAAAATAACATTCCAGAGGTCGCCGGTTCGAATCCGGTCGGAAGCTTTAAATTTTAATTTTCCGCGTTAAATTTCAATTAATCCATTTTTTTGGAAATTCATTAATTGTACTAAATGATTACATGTTATATGATATAATATAGAATCGCTCAAACATGGACCGTATAATAGTATTTGTGTGAATGAGCTATGAAATACTTGCTGTCAAATATGTAAATATCTTTAATACTTTTGCAAATGATT
Source organism: Mimaenictus wilsoni (assembly GCA_027575185.1). Taxonomy (NCBI): domain Eukaryota; kingdom Metazoa; phylum Arthropoda; class Insecta; order Coleoptera; family Staphylinidae; genus Mimaenictus; species Mimaenictus wilsoni. Next base: position 24,304 of record JAODAC010010528.1, read on the forward strand.
AGGACAAATTCCAAAAATCGATTTTTTTAATATTCCAGGATAAAATAAGTTAATAAATTGTATATTATTGCAGAGATTGTGCTGTATGGAATCTTCGACATAATTTAATGTTTCTTGTTAACAACCTCCAATATTACCTTCAAGTCGACGTGATTGAAGCACAATTTTCGATATTAATTCAATCCGTGAAGAACGTTAACGAATACACGGACATTGTACGAATGCATTCGATATTTGTCAGTAATTTGCTCAGCAAAACATTCGTCATATCACTGAATCAGGTAAGTAACATTATTTTCTCAAAATACATGGTAAAATTACGATAACATATATTTGTTTGACTTTAAAGGCGGATAAAACAGATACTCAAATCAATCTGCTGCAGCTGCCCACGCTGGACTATGATGTGAAACCCAAAGTATACATTAACAAAGTTCAATATAAATAAATACATAAATAATAAAAATCCACTTCTCTTTTGAAGGTATACAATATTATCATTTGCCTGCTGGAGTTATGTGAGAGCTTCTGTATGCTGGCGACTGGATGGGGTACGGAGTTGATGGCGGCGGAACGTACACAATTGGAGGACATTCAGCGCAATTTGGATACGATTCTCGAGAATCTCTTCAGGGCGTTGCACTCGATGCACGAAAAGGTTTCCGGACCCCATCTGCTCCAACTTTTGCATCGGCTAGATTTTAATCGATGGTATACAAAAAATAAGCCGGACTTAAATCTCTCTGTTGCTTAGGTGTTTTGATAGTAAAAAAAAGTTAACTCTTTTTTATTTCTTTTTCATTACTTTCATAAACAGCACCATATCTGTAATTAAATATTTGTTATTAATATTATGTGATAACTTTCATGCGTCATATTTGTTTAAAAAAATAGAATAAAGTACGTTGAATCCCATATTTCCAATTGTTTTGAGAGTAGATGTGTCAGTAATCTATATTGATTCATCAGGTCGATATATTATGTTTCGATTGTTAACCAATGGTTGATTTCTTCATCATCTGCGATACATATGTTCTACACAACTTTCTTCTCATTGAGTTACATATTACATTCCACGAATAACTTACTTAATCGTTACTTTCCAATGTTACATCGAATGAAGCCACAATTTTGTATTTTATTATTAGTTATTTTTTTTAGAACTAAAGATTCAAAAATGCCAATAACCCTTTATATTATTTGTTCTTTATGATTATGAATAAAAATTTGGCCAAGAGATACAGATTCTTTTCATCCAATGTCATTGCAAGATTAATAAAACTGACTAGAAACCTTATAGTTTCCACTCATTTACTAATCTAATGGTTGTCCATGACATTATGAAGAATTAGCACTCGCTAATTTGGCTGAAAAAAACTAAACTAAACTAAACTGGCTGAAACCCAAATGTATTTTTATATTAATATAAGTTTGTTTATACTATTATAAGATATCAATATAACTTCAAATATTGTCGAGAAATAAGGCCTCTGCGAAATAAGTGTAGGTAAGCAAAGAGTAACCATTCCATGGGGGAGAATGATCGTTTACTCAGCTCCCCAATCTCACTACCAGTGGGGTGGGGATAACTTTGAAATTTTAAATGGGTAACCCTATTTTTAATGTAGATTCATCTTGTACGACTAAAAGTATGTCATGAACAATATGTCCATGCATACCGGGCTTTCGCTTGTCACACGCAACATGTTCCTTCCATTCGCTTGTAGTGGAACCCCACACACACACACACACACACACACACACACACACACACACACATATA
>JAODAC010010539.1:0-26083 GCA_027575185.1 Mimaenictus wilsoni
ATTGAAGTTGTCATTAGAATAATTAGAAATAAGAATACAATTTAGAAATTACTTTCTACGTAAAACTTTCCTAATTATTATTTTTTTTATATTTTTACTGTTTCTAATTATTAAATGAAAAGAAATAAAACAATATAACACAAATATAAAAAGAAAAGTCTAAATTGACTCAACAAATTTTCATACAAACCGCGAAATATGCATAAAACTTTAACCGCAATCAAGTCCAATTTACGCTTGCGTATCGCCAATCCATTAAATTAGACGTTTTATGGTTATGCAACCATGCGTTCCGCGGATCGCAATTGTACACCTTGCATATACACACACACACACACACGCACACGCACCAACACATCGCTCATTTTGTAATTATTTCCATATTAACCAGTAATTGCGAGCGCCAGCGCAAGCAAACCGCTTTCTCAGCAATGCTGATTGGCTTTAGATCGCAGATCTGAATGCGGCGGAGGCCATTATCATATTTTGCCGATTGCAGACAGGCGGTAACATTAATTCTGAATCGAAATACTAATTATTAACCATTCAGGAGGGAATAATTATTGAAATTTTTCCGCAAAGATTTGTAACTCGTACCCGTTCATTGAAATAACTTATAATTTCGCAAAACATGGCAAAAACTGACATGGCTTGTTGATTGCAGCGCTAAATCGCGATGACCCAAGCAATTTCCAAACAATTTAATCTGAAAAGTGCGCCGTCATGTCTAAATTTGTGTCGTGCCTATTTCGTGGAATAGTCAGTTCCCAATAATCAGTTCCCAGAGACAGTTCTGACAAAGTGAACTTAACCTCGAAATTGAAATCTACTCGACGCACAAGGTTATGGTAGTTATACGCTAATGGTAATAAAGGCAACTGTATGTATTACATCATTTTAGTGTCTTTTGTCATGGCTTATAGACATCTTCATGTTACATTTGGTGTAGCATGCATTAATGTCAACCAGTAAGCAACGGTTTGTAAATCAAACTGTTTAAAAGACAGTACATCTGTATAAAGTCGATGATGGCTTATCTAGAGCGTAAAACACGCGTACACTTGTTCGAAAACATGACAGGATAACTATTATAATTAATTTAATACACTTATTACGTAGATCGGTGAATTTGAGAACTTATGTTATATGGTTTTCTCAATTCAAACAAATTTTGACTGGTAATATTGTTTATAAATATCAACTTAGTTAACGTCCGTTGATAGGTTATATGTTACAGATAGTGGGGGTACTGAGGAAGCAAGCCTCTTGTGAACTGGGACCAAATTGGTCTATTGTTCTGCCCCAACTGCCAAACTCGAAAAGAACCCTAGATTATTTATGAACCTTACAGCATCCTTAGGCAGTGACCCGCCCTCTTACTTGGCTAGACTAATCCTCACTAAGGAAGTTGTATCTCAAATCATTTTAGAGGCAGCATTTGTCAATGGAAATGCTTTGGCAATAATTCTGGCAATGCTCGCAACCATTTACCAAACTTCCTAGCCATCCAAGGAAGTTAAGGGCAAACTGCGAGCAATATTGTGGTGAAGCCCGATGCTTAATCAAGGACGGAAGTGGACAGAAGTTCTGTAATGTGGTCTGAAGGGAACTGTGTGTTATACTGGTCTGGATGTGAGTTATGTCGCCTGCTGTTTAGCAGGTGGGTATTACGATCTAATGGGAAAGACAATTCAATGCTTCTGTTGTTGATTCAGCTGCGATTACTGAAAGCAACTAGCTTGCAAATAATGTAAACCATGCTCCGTCAGCCAACACATCACCTGCCGCATGATTTCCACTAAAATAGTTAAATTTTCGGATAAACGTCATTCAGAGATTTTTCAAAGTTTCTGGAGAGGGAGGAGTGCACGCTGGAACACGTTTGTGGGAAAGAAACGGGCAAATGGACTGGAATACGAATTAACGGAGTATACTAAATAACTCTCGGATTTTTGTTATCATATCCAAACTGCTCCCACTTACACTTAATACCCTATTCAACCTATTTTCCAAGCTCCATCCCAGCGTCACCCAATCTGCCTCCATTGCCTTACACTCCCCTCTCAGATCTTCACCAGTAGCCACATACCGCACATTTGGTGTATTTCGCGCCCATCCAGACCTTAGACCCCTGTTCATCCGACCCACTTCTTGCTCGAACAAGCGGCTTCTCAGCTACTCCCACCACTGAAGTAGAAGAGTCTTCTTCCCACCACTTGCACCCGTTTAAACCCTGGGTTATACGAGCTTGCATCAATCCGAGATAAATAATTAAGTATGGAATAACCACAAATAACTTCAAGTACATCGGTTGAGTGGTTTTCGAGACATTGGAAAATGTATTAATGAAAAAATAATCAATTCAGTCAAGAAATAACTCTTATAAATATAAATTCGTCATTTCTTTGCATTAATATTTCAGACATTTTAAGATAACAAACTTATTAAAAAATGAATAACTGATAATGATACGACAATTATACTCGGTTTATATACCTCTTTTCATTTACTATCTTATCATTAAAACCTATGATTCTCAAATTCAAGTAATAAACCTTTCTTAGCAATTAATAAATATCATTTAATTTCACTTTATAAATGAAATTTGCCTGCCTCTCCATTAGAAAGGTGACATTATCCCAAAGTTTCCGACTAATGACTTTCGCAAACGACTTCGTTAGGAGCCGATTTTGCATTCGATAAATTCAATTCTGTACAATTCCGAACCGAATGGTAGAATTCCAAGAAAACCTGTCGCAAATTAATGAATATTTAAAACAAGTCGTTTATTTATTATTAGTTGCCGTGTCAATAAAGCAGAAAAATAAAGTCAAGGAAGCATTAAACTATACACTGTATAGATCGTTATTATATAAATATTTACATTTTAATTATAACGTAACTATTGTACATACCCACCTACACGCAATGCTAATTTAAATCGTCCGCGTGCCGTATAATTATTTTGCTAATATAATTCTAATATCATTATTCCAATTAACTATTTGTTTTGTTTCTAGTTTTTTTTTTAATAAAGGTAATGTTACTAATGTTTGTAGGTAACATTGAAAAAATAGCATTGCAAATATATAAACGGTCAAATATAAGAAACATTGACACAAATAAACAAAGAATATAAAGATTATTAAACTGGTTTGATATGTAAATGGCATTAATGACTTTGAATTTGTTATAAAGCGGGAAGAATGTAAAGTTAAACAGGTGGACCGTGTTAAACTATACATCTGTCATAGTTACCATAAACTTAGTTTTCATCTATTGACGTTTTTACCAATTTTAAATTTGGCACCATTACTTTCATCCACTCATATAGACTTAATTAAGTAATAACATGCTAATTTCTTACATAATAAATATCGGATTATGTATATTTGCAGAAAATTAAATTAGCGTTCACAGTAATTCTGCGCATTTCCTTATTGAATTCTTACAAGAAAATCAATACAAGAGAAAAGCGCAAATTTCTAGGCAAGAAATGTAAACCGCAAGAGAAAAGAAATCCAAATCTTCACGCCATCACCATGCCAATCTAATAACGCTCGAGTTACATTATGCTTGTATTTCACTTTCAGAATACGATTCCTTGGTTTTACTTAAATGTTTAAAGTGTAGGTTATAGGTCAGCTGGACTCATAGGCTGCTGGTTTCTTTGCTACTATCACATTAAGGTAACAATAAGAAAAAAAAACCTCTTGTTTCCTATTGTTATATCACCATTACTTTGGTTTCTTGCCTTTTTACTTTTTCTGCGATTTGTTTACCACCATGACAAATAAATAACTTTAGCGTAAAGGATTATAGCGGATACGGATAATTTCCATCAAATTTTCTAGTAGTTATGCTTGATTTGCATGATTATACAATACAGTTGCGAATCGCAACTCTTTTCCCGTCGATTTTTATGTGTTATTCGGTATACGGACAGGAGTAGAAGAGATGAACGTTTCAAAAGAAAAAACAGTTAACTGTGAAATCTCGCGTATGGATGATAACTCTACTTACGAACACCTTGATACGAACAAACGTAGAATTCAGTTATGAAATAATCTTTTCAACGGATAAAATGGTATCTCTCTGTGGTTTATGTATGCATCGGTATACGAACATCTTGGTTTACGAGGAAATGCAGAATTCAGTTGTTATAGTACAGGGATAAGTAACGTGCGGTCCCCTTAACCTTATAATGTTTCGTGGGGGCCCTATTTGAGCAGTCGTTTCTTCTATGTGGACCTCGGTTTATGAACACCTTGGTTTACTCAATTTACGGACACATTGGTTTACGAAAATCTCGCTGTGTGAACAAGAGAAACAATAGAACAGTAGAATTTTGTTATCGAAAAATCATTTCAACTGATAAACAATTTTCACTCTAATCACCACAGTTTTCGAACATCTCGAGTTATTAATACCTACGTTTACGAACACATTTGATTAGTATAGTCGTAAACCAATGTGCAGAATACAGTTGTTCAATAATAATTTCAAAAGATTCAAACAGAATCCTCTCAACGTTCCTCCGTTTACGACCAGCTCCGTTTATCGTGCGTAAACTTAGATATTGTTTATGAACAATTCAATTTAAGAACAATGTTGTCAAACAATAAATTAGGCAATTCGATTTGAAAAAAAAAATCCTAAAGCACTAACACTCTAGTACTCAATAGTCCATAACGATACAAGGGTGGAAGCGGCGATTTTGGGGCACGATGTCACAGCTGACAGCAAGTGCACCAATACCCACGAATATGCTTCCTTCGCTTCTTTTTCGTGTTTTAGGAAAGATTTGCACCGAAGTCTTCTTAATACATATATCTTAATAAAAGGGGGCCATGACAACGTGCGTAGGTACATATCATTAGTTGGTTGTTGAATTCAGTTCCTAACGTGTTCCAAAAGATTTTGCCGCACGCTTGATAATTTTGGCGCACGCTTTCTTCCAAACGCTTGTTTCCACCTGCTGCACCGTTCGTCAAAGCCGCCTTTCGATGCATATATACGAAAAAAATGTTTTCGGAACCGGCTTTTATAAATGATTACTTCAGTGAATGCGAATAAAACGATGTAAAAGAACGTCAAATTTAGACATTGAACAATCATTTTGGAATATATTAAATGTTTTCTCTTTATGGACCTCAATTTAAGAACCCTTCGATAACTAACCTTATTAACCTCGTTAATTAATACCTAATTTTACGAAAACCTTGGTTTACGAACAATACTTGAATGCAGCGGTTGAAAAATCATTTCTAAGGATTCAAAGTGTTTCCTCTCAGTGAACTCTAACGATAAATTACTCAACTCGATCAAAAAATCAGTTATAGAGCACTCACATTCATTTCAGAACAAATTGCTATACATGTTTAATTTAACGAATTTGAATAAAATAATAGGAGGAAATACGTAGCAATAGAAAAACAAATATGGAAATAATTGGCACTGTTCTTTATGTTGACTTACAAATACCTTTCGCTCCGACAAATTAACACAAATCAGAGAATATAGATATATCATACTAATGGAATGTACACGAGATAAACAGTTAGAATGAATGACGTGAACCTGTTAGATTAATCGCGTTTTTGGTTGTTATGTGTTTTGCACAGGTTCACATCGCGCGAAGTTTACAACGTCCTCCAGCCATATTTAATCCTGACAATGCGGTGAATATCTTCGATGGCAATCAGCCCTATTATTTCTGATTTATTGATCGCACTAATTTCGCAATAAATTCATATTATTATCGCACACTTAACGAGATGCTTAAACAGGAATGTCGGCATAACCGATTACTTGTTTCCGTACACCTGGATACCGAGAGAATCCATGTAATTTCATGAAGAAAATATTCAATTAAACCACGTACGACAATTTCGTGCTTCCACGAATGTTTTAAACTCGCGCGTCTTTCGGAAATGCACAGCGTGTGTGTAGAAGCACGGTTCAGTACCGTTAACATGATGAAAATCAGAAATTTTCTTAGAAATGTCACGAAAATTACACATTGCTAGCTTTAATATACGTGAATAAATGTTATCAGTGGAACAATTTTTGTTTAAATATTTAACTTCTAACTGTACACACTGGAATTAATAACACCTACCTTTTCTTGACGTCACGAATACTTCTTATCACTATTTACAATTACACTTGCAAATTCCACTTTATTCCGGTTTATCCCATGTCTTGTAAATTTAGCATATATCCGTGATTCTGTGGAAACTTGCACTAATTTGTGTTTCTCGTTATTACTCGAAACACATTTATTCACAATCCTTTCTGTAGTGTGATACTGGATGGTTTCGCGCGGGTGCTGCTGCTTTTTTGGTAGGAAAAAAGCGAGAAGCAAGGCGCAACGTGCGCGAACACGGTCGAAAGTGTACACCGCACGCGCTACCTGATGCTCGTCGACTGGCGAACGCGTACTAAAACTCGCTGTTACCACCGTTTGCGACGCGTCCTGCGCTCAACAGTCAACGTTAAGTCGTCTACCATCTCCAATGGTCGCACTATTATCTTTATCTTTCTATACTAAGTATTCATGGACGCTTACTAAGTAAATAACATGGAAAGTATAGCTGAAACAAGCAAGTTATGTTTTCCAAAGGTTCTTTAATATTTTAATGTTGAAATTATGGTTTCCTATGTTTTGTTGCAAAACTAAACACGGGAAAACCGATATAGAAACAGCGATTTTCCGTTTTTTATAGAACATACAAGGGTCATGCAAACATGGTCTGCATTGGATGTGAATGAAAAAAAATTGTATGGGTACATACATTGAAATCATTTTTGCTAATGGGATTTTTCACCGTTTTAAGCAGTTTGCTCAAATAAATATAAAATATAGCCATAAATTGTGTGAGGTACATTATTTTAACAGCAAGTCTCATCCACTTCGCGTCGCAGCTGTCAGCGATTCTGCCTATTGACGGCAACAATTTTGGAGTTAAAATAAACAAAATTAAAATTAAAAAAAAAAAAATTAAAGTTAAAATCAACAACTGTTTCCATTTGAAAACCGTCCTTCCGAATTTTTATGAATTAATATTTCCTTTGGAGCTAGTTTATATCACTTGAAAATACTAAATGGGTCACTTAAATGTGTCATTCGATGACCCGCGGGTCATTAATTCAATATCTCTGACTGGAATCATGTCTTGAATATTATTAGAGCTGCAAAAACTTTTTCAATAAAACAAAACATTAGCTGTAGGTAATTTCTTTAAAATGTTTTTCATGCTACAAATATCACTATTCTTAAATTGAATTTCGGATGCATTTTTGACACCTGGACTACTGTCGTGAACTAGTTACAAGCACCCCACACACTCACATTTGGTCGTGTGACGATATTGAAACGTTTTCATGTTGGAAAACACAATATTAAAGTTTATTATAGCTCATTTAATTATGTTAATTTAATAAAATGTTTGTGATCATTAGCTCTATTCAGTTATTTTTCAATGTAATTGGTCATATTAGACACTAATTCTATTGATTAGAAGAAGAATTCATTGATCCCGGGATCTTGCAGTTAGCAAGGTCAACAGTCAGCTGCGCCAATTGCATAAACAAATTTTTCTTCTTTATAATCACAAATAATAACACAAATATGTTTAAAGCTCATTTATCAATTTAATATATGTTTACTGACATTTATAACTTCCAAACACAAGTCTCACTTATGGTACTTGTATACAAAAGAAATTAAAAAATATCAAGAGAGATCCACCCAGTCATCAAATTTTCGTCGCTCCTTTGGACGGTCACATTCCAATAAACCAAGTAATTACAATTATACCCAGAGACATGCTCGCGCACTCGTTCAAGCATGATACTAATTGAGCAATGACCCAAGCCGGTGCAGCGCATTCATCTGAGCGCCACAAAAGGACGCCATAAGAGCATATAACAATTTCATAAATCATAACATTTTTTTCTCTCCTCCTGCAAAATGCGGCTAGAAGAATGGGAAAATGAGAACATGATAAACTTTCAAATTGTGCGCGTAAATTATGACCATTCGAAGCGTTATGACATCTGTGCGGTATTCATTTTATTCGTTGCGGTTATTTTATTGTACGGCTATAAGTCGATAAATTAAATCAAAAGAGTTATGTTCTACTTATGTAGCCTATTTATTTACTTATTTATATATAACTTTTAAGTGGGCGTAATTCGCGTAATTGCAACAAGGTTAATTACAAATGAATCACTTATAATATAGACATATACGAGTACACTCGAATGAATACGTAGTACTTCATACTTTTTAATTATTTGCAATTTGTAGACTGCTGGCTTGTTTGTCAACTACGTACTTACGGTTGCGAGGTCATACATGCGTTGCTTCGTTACAATATGACAAATCGATGAGAATTATGCAAATTAAATTAAGAGCTTACTTGTACACCGAATAACTGTCATTATATCGTTTTAAACTAGTAATTTAGCAAAAAAAGAAAAAAAACGTCGTAAATGAGTACATGAAACATGCAAGTAAAAGTAAGTGAAACTACTTTTCGGTTCTAATTTGGGAACTATGGTACCAATTTGTAAAAAGATATTTAACGTCCATGTAAAGTGCTGTGAATCGAAATTCTAAAAATTGTAGAGGTAATGGATGAGTATATTTAAGGTATATAATTTCCTGTTTTTAATTATAATAGGAGCTGGTTTCTATTCTGATTGTATTTCGGATAGCCTTATTTAAGATATTGTAATCGCTATACCGTCTAATTCATGAAACTTTGAAACTATTACTATTATTATTATTTGAAACTTATTTAACACATTATTAAAATACATTAAATTGACTATGATTTGTTGTCAAGCGTTGTACAGTTCATGTTATACAACTTACAGTTTCCATGTGTAAAACTTGACAATCATTTCGTTTCCTTCGTTTTGTTTCTTCTTTTTTCAATTTTTCAATCCTTGAAAAGTAGATGAACTTTTCTCTGAAGTCATATTAAGTTCATAATTTCTAATTATTACTAGAAACAATATGTTAATCAATGTTTAAAGCGTCAATGAACAAAAAACTGAAAACATAAAACTATCATAAGATAAAAACGTAAGGATATTGAGTGATTTCCTGCGATAGATTACACACAGGATTGCTCAATAATTGATATTAAATTTATATAATACCAGCAGTTATTTACAGGTACGTGAGTAACAACTTTTCTATACTTTTATATCACGAAGATATACCTACTCAATGACTAACGAACTACGATTATGGCGTTATCAATGAATCAATTTCATGCGGGAATTAATAATTACGGCAATTACATGCATTGCGTCGATTAATACGTGATATTAAACCACTTGCACACGTATGAAGTTACGCAAACGTATTAGTCTCTCACCTTGTACCAGTTTCGTGCAAAATAAATCTATTTTTCTTTCTTGTTCTTACTCTTTGATGAATAATCCAAACCTTCACGGAACATTTCCTTTCTTTCGCAGATATAATTAGGAAGAAAACTTAATTAATTCATTTGTTGAATTGAAAGGTTGCATTCTAAATTGTATCCTAGGTTATATAACCGCAAGAAATGAAAGAACTGAATGGAGATTCATCGGGACACAAACAATTAAAATCGCAAATGAAGATTTACAGCGTCTGTAGTGGTAGAGTTCCTTCCATTGTCTGCGAATATTGTTCACCTGGTATCGGTGGGCTTTTGTCTATGAAGAGCCATAACGAGTTATTTAATGAATTTAATGAGGCGTGGAAGTTGTCGGGAGTCGGGCGGAAGCGTCTCGGAAATGTAGAAACGTCGGTGGGAGATGAATTCGCCGATAAACTCGTCTAATGACGACTTCGACTGCAATTGCATCCTAAAATCGCAACAAAAGAGAACGATGGAAACATCGGATGACCTTACGTTATTGCGAAAACGCCTTCAGCGAATGCACTCAAGTAGCAAATACATTTGTGCAAATCTTTGAAATGTTCAATGTTTTGCGGATTTTGTGTGGGCGTACACGTTGTTAACATGTTCACAGTTGCGTGTTTCCTGCATTCGCTGCTATGCTTTGGGAAGAATAAGAACAATCCTCTTTAGTTAGCCTACTGTATGCGATGGTAAATCTGCTTCAATAGACTTGCTTCTTTTTCGTTTATTACAACAATTGGAATGTTGTTGTTTTCTATATTACGTCATTATTCCCACTGTGTTTGGAGTAAGTAATGCTGAGGCGTTATAAATTTATATGGGAAATTTTAGATTATTGTTTACCGCATTTTCTTTGTGAGAATATTTTTTTTCTTTAGGTTTATATTTCTTAAGTTATTCTTATTGTTAGTATATTATGTTGGAGGCCTCGAGTATGCTCGAAGGTATCTTGTTGGATCCTATTTCTGTGAAGCATGTATTGCTATTTTTTAGGCATATGTACACTTACCATCTTTAAAGCTAGTCATTTTTTGGAACACTCGATTTTTTACATGTCATTTCTCAATGATTATTGTACCTTTGGGCTACACAGGATATAACAAAATAAACTACATTTAATGGAGAATCAATTGGTGCCTGAATGAGAATTCAACTATTTGTATATTATAAATTATTTTAAAACCAAGTTTGAATTTCACACTTTCGTTCCACTAATTGACATTTGGCTACGGACTTGGGAAAAAGAAACAAAATGTTGAACTATTCATAAGATATTGCGAAAAACCTCTGTTTTATAAAACTAAACGAAAATTAACGTATCAACAAAATTATTATATTTTCGAAGAATATCACGGGGTATTAGTAAAGGTATATTCAACTCATTAAAATTGCTCATACAAATCTCTATAATAGCAGGAAATACACCGAATATCCTTCAAATTATCCCAGTCTAATAATTTCCTTTCGAACGTTAATTGAATCGTAATTTCCTCTGTCTCAGTTTTTACTCTCGTTGTCTTAAAACGAAAAATGTGAGTAACACGTATTGCCCCAAATAAAGGACACGTCCTCTCCTCCACATAGCTTTTGTTGCCTTGCTGCAACTCCCAGCCTGTAAAATGCTGTCGGTAACTTCGAATTTCGTTGAATTTGTGCGTTTCATGCACGACCGCACTCGAGCTTTTCGCATTCACCTGCGTTTGGCTGCTGCCGCCATCGCCATCAAGGCATTTCTTCGGCGTGTTTCTTCTATCGCGTCTATCTGATGTTTATTTATACTTATTGCAGCAGAGCTAGGTCTGTCTAACTTACTAGTATTGCTAAGCAATGACTCAAGTTGGTGTTGCCTTCGAAATTATCTTCATTTTCAAATATTTCGAATTTTGTAGATTATCTACTATATTTTAAGCCTGACTCCATCAGGAAATCTTAGAGCATATATAGAATAACGAAAGAAACAAAATAAATAAATATAGAATGGAGAACTTCCTGAATTAGTTAACACAATTATTACTTTTTAATAATAATTCCATCATTAAGCAATAATTTAGCAGGTGTTTCAATTATTGTGCAGAAAATGTATTAGAAAGTATTTCATAGCTTTAATTATTACATCAATGTGGTGATGTAATATTAATATGATCACAAGTAGGTATTAATATGATTTCAATTTTATTATAAACTATCTTTAATACCTTGAGTGATTTATTATTGGCCAAATCAGGTATTCCATGCGAGAATGTTTTTAGTACAGGAAATTAATTGAATTAAACGTTTAATTGTGTGATTAATGTTGTTAAAGTCGACTACATCCTCTATATTGTTGCAGGACTCGTGTGAACGGTGTAGTGAAAAGAGCCTAACCCAAACTATTATTGCAAGTAAATTACTTTTTTTTTTCTTAACTAGCACATATTAGGTCCTTTAATTTTTGAAAGAAGACTGAGGGTATTTCATTTGTCGATTATATGGAGGCTCTTTTATCTCGTCTAAAAATCGGATAAGGATAGAGAGACGTGTTAACGAGGAACTGATCCTGAAATCCAGGAACTAGGGCTGCAAGAGTTAATTGGATTTAACGTACATTACAACGAATTAGAAGAGATTCATATGAAATTAACCCAAGACTTATTGTTAGATAATTAAATTTTGCGCTAAAAGGGCATGTCGATCCCTACTGTGGTACCACGAGCTATGCATGAATTTAATAAAGTATATATGCAAAATTATTTGACGGGTGAAGCGAGTCACTAACGATTAATAAATGCGTGGACGGCTGGTCAGATAAAGCAGAGGCACCAAGGGGTTTAAATTAAAGGATACTACATGCAACAGAGGAATATGAATCACAAAGATATCTTCGCGTGTATTAAGGAAAGGAAGGCGTTGCTGTAAAAAGTTTGGAAACCTCTGGTCTAAAGAACCCCTTGAAGTTTCCTAGATTTTGATAAATACTGATAAACATAAGTTACATCATTTTAGTAATAGTATAAGTTAACTTTAAGAAGGTCAGGATTAACATCGTCAATAATTGACTAAGGAAGGTTAGAATACACATAATAACAACCAACACTACTACTATTTTTCAATGCAAAAGTTTAAAATTCCAATCATAAAACATAGACGCAATGAATTTGACTTTCTTCCTTTCGATTTTCTTAACTGATCAACATCTATTAGATTCCAAAGCACGTTTGTTTTGTTAGCCAAACGTAGAAGGTATACAAACGACGCATGAGCAATTTTGCCAATCTCTGCCATCTTGAAACCTTGGTAGGGTTTCAATCGATCTCGGATTTATTCCACACATGCATTCCCACGTGCAGGAATTACCTTCATGTCATCAGCTCTATTGCATAATGCATTAGCGTATTTCTATTCTTATTTCTATTCCTATACCGAATCATCAACAATATACTAACTTTTTTTGTTTTCAAACTATATTGCTGTCTCCTAGCTACCATTGTCCTACACCTCGTAATAACAACTTAGGAAGAAATCCTCTAGAGCGAAAGCCCATTTCTAATCTAACTATCGATTGTTGCGACTACACTCATGAATGCGTATATTGATCATTGATGTAGGCATAACAATGTGAAATATTTTCTCTACTTACAAGCCTCTATATTACGGGTATAAAATCATTCGTTTTGCCTCGCAAAGAAATCTAACATGACGGAATTATATATGGACTGTTATTCATTTTTTATTAAATTATTACGTATAAATATAATCACCTTTAAAGCAACGTACCCACCATTGATAATTTTATATATGATGATAATATTCAGAGAAACATGAAAATGAAAGCAAGATGCAACAAACGACGAAGTCAGCACGTGTTTGTGTTGGTTGGAGATATGTGCGAATATTGTTCGATGATTACCGGTGAAAAATACAAACGTGCAGCACTTTCTATTGAATAGTTCCATTTACATACCTATATATTGATTGCCATAATCACAATCATACTTTCTTTTATACTATGGTATTACAAATAAATAACTGCAACTATAGAGAAAACGGATTTTTATATAATGATGGTCTATGATGACAATGTCATGCGATGTTTAATTATTGGTTGTTTAGTAGTGCTTTATTGACAGTCTGACTGATATTTAGTTCGACGAAAGGCACACATTTTTTAAGATGATGTCAATGAATATTACTTCATCTTGAAATATTCCTTTTTAGGTATCTCTCAAGCGTTGCGCATGCGCGAGTCTCTTTCGTGTAATTCGCTTGGAGGGTACGTGCCAATTGTCATATTTCGGTAGAAATGTTAGCGTAGATAAACATGCAACAAAATGCCAATGCCATGCCACTTTGTTGCGTATCGTTTTTAGCAGTAGATAACGACTAGGTGAAATCCAACGCAAGAGTTATCTCAAGCGTTGAGCGAATATCGTGATAAACGTCTGCGACTATAAGGTAAGTCATTGCAAAGCGTATGTATATTTTATATTTGTTTTATAGGAAATTCTGCAGAGGGAAATCCTGGTTTCTGAAGGACCTAAAGAAGCTGGAGAAATCTACACCAAATTATGTAGTCCTTCAGGAATCAGGAAGAAGAAGTGTGAGATTGGAAGCGATGTGTCGAGGGGTCAAATGTAAAGAGAGCCTGGTACGAATGTGAGATGATAGAGTGGTGAAAAATGTGTGGATTAAGATTGCAAGAGTAGAGTATATGAAGAAATCAGAGAAGACATATGTATGAAGTTAGGGCCTGGTGGCATTTTCTAGCTTCTCCAGTTCTTTTAAGAGCATCTAAACTACTCATGCACATGCAATAAAATAATTAAATATTTTTTAAAAATATTTTTGTATTGCATATTATCAATCCGAGCAAGTTATTAACAAATGAAGTCAAGGTAGTAGTAGATATTCTTATCTTTTATGGTCATGTTTAGTATCAATTTAAAGCAAAATGAAAGATTAATCTAATTGTACTATTGTACCATCAAATATTTGTAAAATTAATTAATAATTGATACAAAAAGGGAGCATTTAACTGCGGAAGTAGGTAGACGAAAAAAATCCTACGCAACCCGTGGATCCTTAGAAACAACACTTAAGCCGCCTTGACTAGCTTAATTATAACGATATATTTAGATTCGCCTTGAAATTGGCAACCACCTATAAGAAAAAACTGAGGCTAAACGCCCCAGTTAAAAAATGAGAAGGTGATTTGTAACGGCGTAATGCGTTTCTTATGGGAATAATTGAAATATTCAAAGCTTGTTGTCAATAGAATTTATTGAGCTATCATCAATTATTTAAAACCAATGAATTCGTCTTTTCATTTCCCTCAGAACAACGCTAAGTCCAGGTATGAAATAGTTACGGTTTAGAAAATAGCATTTTCCTTGGTAATCTAAATGGTGATTTTGTGCTAGAGGCATTTTTGTTGTGCTAACATCACGGCGGTAGACTTCTTGGGAATGTCGGATATTTCAGTGAAAATTATGTGCCAAGAGGTGGAAGAGCAGTTGAGGTAAGAACAAATCCGAGGAAGAACATACAACCCTGGGTATCAGGCATACACTTATTGTTATTGTTATGACGAACATTTTTATTTCATGTAATGAAAACATCTCAATAATGCAAATAATATGCAACATATATCTACTACTTTCGAATGAAAATGCTTCGTTAATTATACAATACCTACCATTTTACATATGACACGATATCATGCTTCTGGTCATTTATTACATCACAGTTTTAATTATTATACTGTCCACTACTTAATTTATACCAAGAGACCTATTGATATGAGATAAATTAAAATTAAACTCATTAAATTAAAAATTTCCAACCAATGGTGAGAGTATTTACATAATTATGCTAAATACACACCTGACTACGCCACATACGTGCTAGAGTCCAACATTTATAATATACCAACATCGACAAGTTGTAAATTTGCAAATTGAATAACACGCAATCAATGCGAACCCGAGAAATGCCGAAATGTTAACGTGCTAAACAGTAAAGCATAAAACGCAAAAGGCAATAAAACGCCAAATTCTAAAGTTTAAACACTCAACCGTGGTCTGAGTGCAGTCCCGCAAAATGCATCACTAAACATAGAATTTACATTGTTGCAAAATGTCATGTCTATATTAATCATCCTCTTTCTTGCTCGCACAAACCAGGAAATCCAGACGTAGGTGAATCTAGAAATTCACGCTTGATGTAATAATAAAATACATTATCTCGCCTGTTGAAAAAGAGGTGTACATGCGTCATTTGCGTATATATTTTTTATCACAGTAACACATCTGAATTTTAGTGATGTATATATATGTCTGTTGTATGATTACTTTTTCTTTTATACGTTTTGTTTTGATCGTATAATGATTTGCTAGAGAGGAGATGTACCCAAGGCGAAATTTCTATAATTATTCGTTGTTGATCAACTATCACATATTACATGATGTTTTGAGTCTGGGTGTGAGGTGCGATGATGTGATAAAATGTGGGTTTCGATTGTGAGTTCTTTTTAACAGGTTGTAGTTGAATGCCTTGACGTTTTAACATAGAGTTTAGAGTTGTTTCGAGTTATAAAATTGTTATTACATGGAACTTGAAAGTTTGATTAATTTTTTTTAAGGCCCAATCCCAATGGGAATGTGCGTCAAATCAAACACTGGGGGCTTAGGAAGGCGATTTTATTGCTTTTTATATTTAGATTTCAGATTTGAAAATAAACGAACCTGATAAAAAAAGATCCATGTTGACTTCTTGAATTGAATTTAGCAATCATATTTTAGCAGAAATTCAATGCATTTTTAACATGAGTTTCAAAACATTTCAATTATTTCACGAAAACATATTCGAAAACATATGTATTCCTTGTATTAATAATTAGATGTATCTACTCATGGTTGTCTACCAACTGTGCTTAATATGCGGTCCCTCGTTGGTCCAAGATGTGGGTCAGGTAACAATAAAATAAAATATACTGAAGAAACTAACGACATTTTCTATTTTGCATGCATGGGTCGCAACTCTCGTGGCGACCCTGCTGAGAGGGAATAATCAATAAAAAACTAGATCCCATAAAGGACGAAGATATCGGAAGTGCCTGCAACAACATAGATTACGATGTCATCAATGGAACAAGGATGGTAAGCTCGAATGAAACGATCTCATAGAGCAGGTTGATGAAACAAGAATTATCCGAATAGCCCGAGATAATCGCTATGAGGAAAAATATCTCTTGGAAGAGCCCGTAAAACATGCAGTGACTACCTAAACTCTAATAGAAGTAGACCTATGAAGATAAAGTCTTTGAAATAAGATATCGTCTTCCCTTGACAAATGTACAATTTGAAGCAATTTATCAATTTCAAAATAAAATTAAACTTCTCAGTGTTTAAAAATAACTAACTACCTTTCATTTATCATGCTTAAATGCAAAATGTACACACCTGCACATATGTACACAAATTTGAACACAATTCTTCTAAAATTAACAACCTTAACATAATAAATAACGTATGGCTAGAAACATACAATATTCAATGCGATCCAATTTCACTAGGTGTATGCAAATAATATAATTAATACAAGAGCCTGCAATTAAACCAAGCTGTTAATCTAGGAATTCATACCTACTCACGTAATCACTAATAATTATTCAAAATGGCGTCGTTTTTGCATGTCCAACCCGTAAAAATCAGGCAATAAGGAATTCGTTATGTCTACGCGACCATTAAAACGTTTGCGAATATTTCCAACCGATGAAATTATCGCAGAGTGAAATTATACACTGCACAAAAACATTATATTACAGAGGAAGCATGGATATGAAAGTTCTACACTACACGAAACATGTATTTATTTCTTAAAAAATGCATTAAATTAAATTAAATTAAATGCACTTAAACTTTAATTTCATGTCAATCTTCAGATATAATTGTTTGTTTTCACCGGAAGAATTTAACAAGATTTTGATATTATTTCGGATTTGGAGAGACAACTTTCTTAATCAAAGACAACAATCTAAACCAATTAAAATTCAGAATAAAGCTTATCCTGAGATGAGTTTACTTAAATCGGAAATTAACCTCGAACAGTGGAAGTCAATGACATCAGTTTCGTGCCTAACTTAAGACGATTATGTTTTTCTTGATCAGGATTCGAAATGGAAGTCAAGGTTGCGGTCGTTCGTTCAACCGACGCATCAGGCACTTCCTGGGTTAATATGAATGTACTTAAGTTAAGTAGGACCAAGGTGCAGTCGAATAAATCCTGCATTATTCAAATCGGAATGGAGTACATTACTTCTTATCTATTTTTATTATATAATGGTACAGATTTCAAAAACGAAGAAGAATTCAATTTTCCTTAAATCAAATCCGGTTATTTATATTTATACTAGTTACGGTACGGTACATATTAAACATGTTAAACAAATATCGATATATCGGCCTCAAAATTTCGATATTTATTGATAATTTCATTTTCCATAATATCGATATATCGATATCGACATTTTTAATATCGTTTTGACATGTGATTGACGTAACCGCCATCTATTCTGAGAAGTTCAAAATTGGCAATTTTTATTTTTAGGGCCACATTTTAGGTGCTATATAATAATTTTTAATCCATTGATATTTATTGGAATCATAAGATTAAGATCAACATCGATTTTTTGCTAGTATTGCAATTGCAATACTACTACTTTTATGGATTATTGCAATTATTATATTTGGTCATTATTATATGTATTAATATTATTATTGTTAGCATTACTTTAAATATCGATTTTCGTCGTTATCATAAGATTAACAATAACAAAAAAATCATGGATACATGTCAGGAACACTGCTGTAGTCTGTGTATAAGTCCGAGATTCCATATGAATTAATGATCACTGCAGATTGTTAGGGCCTATAATTAGTCCTGAAACCCATGTACAGAAGGCGCTCCTGTGGAATTTCGATTTGATCGATATTGACAATATCGATATTTGCATGACGATATTTCGATATCGATATATCGAAAAATTGGAAATATCTATTTCGACAAATATCGATATTTCATCATCGTCTGGCATGTCTAGTACATTTGTAATGGCGACAAATGGTTGTTTTAATATTTATTGCAAAAAGATGCACATATATCTTAGAAAACTGGTGTTCTGTGAAAAAATGCCATTATTCATATTTGTTTTTTTTTTCTTCTATTGTTATATTGTTTTTAGAAGACAAACGATTGTATAGCGATGGTGTGAGTAATATTATGATTTCTGTAGTGTGTTGTTGAATACTGTTTGGTATTTTGAAGGGGATACTGTAACTGCACTATTGGGCACCGTTTGCAATGAATGTGACATTTATACACATGTCTAAAATGAAATATTTTTCACCGATTTGAATTTGTGGTCAAAGGAAAGGTACCAAATGACAAATAAAACGATGGTCAGACCGAACCGAAGCGTAGCGACGACGGTCTCACGCTTCGCTTCGGTTTTGTCTTGTCTGAACAATATTTATAGGAAGTCGAAGTAACTTGAAGAAACCTTTTAATACATTGGTCGGGAGCAAAGCTACGTTGTTGTTCCGATTTTCGGTTGATTAATCGTTAACTCATGTTTAGAGGTGTAAATAGCATTGTCAAAAAGTACAGATAAATATCGATATTCCATTTCCCCAGGATCCGCTCAATTAACCTTACATAAATCACGAAAACCAATGAGTCTAGAATATTTTCCATCATAATCATGCTTCCGTATGTTGCAGGTTCCACACACGCCTAGTTTCACTGCAATTGTAGCATTCGTGAATAAAACCAGGAGAAATCAACAAGGGATTAAACTACTCGCGATTATAATCTTTGTTTTTCAATAAATTTCAATTTGATTAAGTCAAAAATACCGACCACAAGAACCATAATCATTACTCGTATCTATTCTACTTTCGACTTTTTCTATACACACACACACCAGACAGGAATAAATTCGTCACGATACATTAAACACCAAAACTATATAAGATTCGATTATAATTTCGAAGTTTCGACACGGAGTTTCCATTTCTATTATAGTCCATTGACAGCACGTAAATAACGATTTTCAATAACATTTTTCAAATCATTTTATAACAACAGACTATAAATCATTAGTGAAATAATGCAAATGATTTTAACTAAATAGGTTTTGCCTTATTTTCTATCTTTATGATGTATACCTTAGGGCTCGTTATTTATGTGCCTATTAAATTTTATCATTATAAACTGCATAGATAAACCCGAAATTGCAATACTGTAAAATTTAACGCTTAAATCTGTAATTATAAATGAATATTATAACGTAGGTAAGTATCATAGAAACTATAATATAAAATACAAAGAAATATACAAAGTTTAAATAAAAATGACAGTTGTAACTACAATAAAATATTTAAATTCTGATTGTGAATGAAACGGTGCACCTACTTAGTTGGTACTTAATTCAAGTGAAAGGTTGCTTCTGCATTTCTTTCCAGCACTGCTGCAGCCGCCATGTTGGCAAATAGCTTCAAGTTATCGCACATTCACTCGAGCATAACCAATATTTTTCTTTTATATACCGGAACACGTGCGGTGTGCCTAATTAGTACCCAGCCTCTCGTGTACATTGGAGAAATGTGCAAATACAAAATATGTAAACTTCGGACATTTTAAGTACTTAACCTTGATAAACATACGTCCAAGAAATCAACAAAAATGATTACATTAGATTATTACAGTTTCACCGTTTTAGGCGAACAGATTTGTTCCTTGCTCTAGGAGAGTCAGTTTGGGCATAGAAAGTTTGTGAAAATTGAATAAAACGAGCGAAATGAGTAGAGGTAGACTTGTCAAGTCTACAAACCGTTATCGTTAAGAGATAATGAGCTCCTTGATAAAATATTAAAACAGAAGTAGGATAAAATATAAATAATAATGAAAATGTGTTCAAAAATTTATGAAAAACGGTAATATACATCTGAAAATATGATCGGAGAACCTCAAAAAATGGGAAACAAGCTACGATTGAAATAAATTAAAATTTTAATGAATAATTTTCGTTTAAAAATGAGATAAACAATCGCAAATCATTCTCAATTTCGACATCGGCAAGTAACTGCCATGTTATAGTCGTTATGCCGCCAGATTTTGAATTTTATGTGTGTGCAAGGCTGTGCATTCAACGTTGACCCAGTGCAATATGTATACGTTGTTGGGAACGGTGTGATCACATTAAGCTTTTACCTTCTCGGCGGAGTGTCGGTAGGACGGTCGTTTAACCAGCACATGAACGCATTTAATTCACGTTTAATCGCGCTTAATCTGAGTCGCTCGGTCGAAACAGACACCAAACTATGGCAGGCTGAAATTGTTTAAATTGTTTGCCTGCCGCGCTGCAAGTGGTGGAACGAAGAGCGCTGGTTCCAGATCTGGGTTATAACAGACACGGGCCGGTGCAGCGAAATAGTGTGGCGAAAGACGTTCTTGTGGAGGCTGCAACGCGACGGCTCTCGTTTTCTAATCTGAAGTACGTTTTAATAAACCGCATGGGGATTAAGTAGATTAAGAGGATATGGAATTGCTAAATATGCTCAGTAAAATTTAGAAATTGCATGGTTCATGATAATGTTTACTATTACATATGGCTTAAATGGTTAGGCAATCAAATAATCATAGTGGGTTTGTTGATTATTGTTATAATTGTGACAGGTGAAGTCTTGGCAAGGAGTTGTATTAGTTTTCATAGAGAATTTCTTATAATTTACCTTCCTTAATCTATTCGTTAGAAGAGTAAGTAGAAGAAGTAGAATTAAGTTAAAGAACGTAGCGGCAAAACAGTGGAACTGAATTGAGAAATTCTAACTTTTTTCGATTTTGGCCGACTATAGACCACGTGAAATAGTTTCCCATGATTATGTATCTCTCCTCTTTCTTTGCTTCCAGTACTTTTTCATTCTTTCTCCATGTTGTTTTTTTCCTTCTTCTATCCATTTTGCTCCAGTACTGTTAAGTCCAGTACTGAGAAATTTTCATCATTATTTGAAATTAGGGTTGGGGAATGGATAGGCCCATTCCATGGTTAAAACTGAGAGTATTGGTTCATCCGTTGCTAACATGGAGACAGTTGTTTGCTGCCGTTCACTATGAATCAGACGCAGCTCTCAAGTTTTGGTCCGCCCTGGGTATTTTATTTCCCCGATACCACCCATATCTGGGAAGCTTACCCCTATCCGCCACCTGGGGAGGCGCTCGATGGAGGTCTAGAAACCCCCCACGATGATTTTTAATATTTTAATGTAATTTGATGATTTTCACCGAGGATGACAGGGGATATTTCGCATTTGACAGCTTCTCGAAATGAATCCTATCCTCTTTAGGATTCATTAGTGGATCTTAAAGTGAGTTATGAATCAAAAAGAATGTCTTATTCAAGGGTTTCCAATTGAAACATATCCTTTTGAGATTCAGCAAATAATTCTACCAATTAAAAGACATATAAAATTCGCTTTCAAAATATACTAACTACATTAATACAACTTTCAAAATAAACGAGTTTTCTTTAAAGTCATTAAATGACCTACATTGTCTTAATATGAAGTTGTATTTTTTACCATGATTAGAGCACCTTTAAAGGAGAGTTAATTCTAAAAAACTATAGAAATTAGTGCACAAACATTACTATTACAATCGTGCGAGTACATCGCAAAACACGACTAAAGCGGTTTGTACGTGCAAAAGCAGCAAACTACTAAAAAAAAGAAACGAAAGAAGCAAACCGAAAACCATCTAATTGTCCGGCTTTCACAACGTCCAAGGGGACATCTTAAAAAATGAATCTCATAACCCAATTGAATTAGCAGCATTTTAAATATACACTTAATGGGGAATTATATAAAACAATTAAGACCATATCAACGTAATAATTAATAGGCCTATGTTACTATGGGTATAATTAGAATATGAGCTCACTTACGAACTTTTTATTACCATTGTAAATGTTTAATTACATACAAACATGTCTTGCACAGTATTGTTTACCAAAGTGGTACTTACCGAATGTTCCCTATCAGTGAATACATAAGTCAAGTCGAAACGTAGCAACTAATTAGTGTTATCAGTAGTTACATAATTCGTAGACCATAACAACGTGTTCAAAACAAGATTAGATCATAATTCATAAAATTTAGATTAGTGTCATCTAATAGTAAGGTCTATAGATTTGCAAGGTCATTAATTATTTAATTATTAATGAATAATTTAAAATTACGAAAGTACGAAGTAAATTTTATGCGATTGAAGTCTTATACTGCTAATTTTAAAATTCCAAACTCAACATAGTTGATGTTGACTTTTATGCCCGATTTTACTGGGAGCGATATTTTACTTTCAAAGCGATATAATTATTTTTCAGGAGAAACATTTTAAACAAGAAAACATTTAAACAAGATATTTTTATCAACACATATTCAACGTGTTGTCAGATCGACCAACACCCAAACTCGAGTGTTTGGTGCTATTTTCGAGTGTATTTTTCAAGACCCGCACACACTGCTCAAATTTGTTGACGCAATCTTCTGTCGCAGTCGGCGATCGCTGACGTGCGTTTGGTTGCAGGATTTTATTGAAATGTATTACATTTTGAAACGCTGGCGCTAGTCAGTACAATCAACAATTTCGGGGAAAATGGCTAGATAAAACATAAATTGGCGACTTCAATTACAACTTAGCGAAATGCAAACTATGTTCTTAATTTGATTTCGAATTATACCTGTCGATTTTACACATGTTTAAATCTCTAACAAAATGACAACGTAAAATAATAAAATGTCAAGTTTATACCAAGGTTATACGTATTGCTCCATGCTGTTATTGCAAATATTCGTCTTGCAGGCTTACATTGGTGCATTGTGCACTCGATTGTACACCATCAGTCTTAGCAAATCAAACAAAAAGTGCGCAATGCGGTGCATAATGAGGGCAATAAAGCCTGGCAGGCGGGCGATTGTTAGCGGTTTTACACCTGCACCAGTGCGGCACACAGTGATAACAAATCTGTAATTAAATTGCCACACAATAGCAAATTTAGCATTTCATCACTTCTCCCAACTTCAATGTATCAGCAAGCACAATAAGCGCATTGGATGCTATATTCTCTTAAGTGTCGGTATTGCGAGTTGGTTAAAATCAATTGTCAATTGTTCGTAATAAATTATAACAAATGATTGGTTTCGCCAAGGTTATTTGTAATAGATGTAATACAAATGTGGAATTGTGTATGCCATTAAATTGGAGACTCAATTTTTATATGTTTATATTTTAGACCTCTTTAAAATTTGAATATTGCCAAACTTCCTTAAAAGACACATACTTAAAAATGGTACTTAAAAAACTTAAATAGATTCATGCCGCGGCTGGGATTAGTGTACAATCTGATGGTTAACTGTACACAAATGAATGTTAGATACAATGCAAGGGCTTACAATGTTGTACTTCTTAAAAGAGGACAGATTACGCTTAATCTTCTGCGGGAATAATTTATAAGAATTGTTCAATAACGCGCAAGAATTTCAGGACATAAGGACCTTCAGCCGATTGTAAGTTCAGTGCCAGCCTTTTTCAGTTCCAAATAAGCCAGCCAAGATGTCCAGAACTTATTGGTGATTGTTGAGGAATCCTCAAAATATTTCAGACCGATCTATATTTTAAATTCTACAAAAACTTTCAAAAAACACTTTTCAAATTAAAGAATTACAATTCATGTTTACAGTTTACTTTTCGCCAAAAATATGCATAAAATATTCCTTCTTACAGCCTTTTCATGCACTTGGATTCATTGCCCGATAAACTATCATTGAAGAGAAAGGCTTAAAGCTTTAGCTTTTATTTTATTTGAATTGGTAGAAATCCGCTTCTTCAATCTATATGAAAATGGCTTCCTAGTACTTTGTATTTATTGGGATGTAGAAGAAAGTTTGCATGTATCTTGAAACTCGTCAGATTTGTTCAAAATTAAACGTATTAGTGACTAGTTATTCTACCAATCTGTGATTTTGAATCACCAATATGAAATCGAATCCAACGTGCTGTGTTTGCTGTGTTTGCGTCTAAGCGATTCTTTCCCGTCCATGTTTATGACAATTATTCTGAAAAATAGTTATAAAATTTTGTTCATAATAATGCACAAAATTGAGGGTAAGATCAGAAAATCATATGTAAACATTCGGAATAAATATAAGGAAAAAAAAACCAAAAGCAGGTAATCAATATTTCGACCGCGATAACCAAAATCGCGTCTTCTAAAGCCGCGCTAACGAAGGTTGCCTGAAGAACATTTAAAACATGCAATAAGATATAGTTTCCAATAGTATCCAAAAATAAATCGTATCAATAAAATGTAACACAGCAAGGAGAATTACTTCATTATCTAATGCACTATAACTATAGTAATGCAGCACACGTCTTAGAACCTTACGGTATGCCTTTGAAAGTGCCAATCATCTTTGCGAGCGCGCAGAAACATAGGAAACATGCGCGCATAATCGCGCATAATAACAAATAGAAAATTACAACGAACGCTGAGAATGTCGGAGTGCTTAGAACGCAGGAAGAAAAAAGAGATTACAGTTAACACTCCAAGAGTTAAGTTTGTTATAACCTAGCATAACGCCTAGCAAAGACGCGCATGTCTATCGGTCGTCATCATATCCTTTCTTCGGGATGTAATTTAATCGTTCATAGCTCTCGGGACCCGGAGTTTAGAGTTTACAGTTAGTTTTTACCTGCAGTCCGAACCTGCCGTCAGCGTCTGCGAAGAGCAATAATACTCTATTTATTAGCGAATTTTAAAGAGGAATTAACGATTGCGTGGCTTTTGTACAGACGAAGAATGAAAGAAACGTATAAAAACACCTAATCTAAATTATAGCGTTTTAAAGCTCATTAACATGTCACCTTTTTAGCAAAATGATTGCTTAAATTTAAGTTCTCAGTTCAATGATCTTGATTTAAGTCGATTTCAAAGTCTTCTCGTTTTTTGTATAAATCGCGATGTGTAATGATGTTTAAGAGCAGAATGTAAACTATTAATTCATGGCAAGTACAACTGTTGAAGATAATACAATTTAAAACATTTGTGAACAATATTTTACTAAAATTACTTTTAACATTTCAAATTTTATTTCTGTTAAAACGGTTTAATAATTCTATTAATCAAAATAATTTTTAGTATACAAGTTATTTCGATATACTATATGAAACCAAAGATAGTGTATTCTCTGAGAAAAAAACTGTCCTCCGAAAAATGAAAAGTTGCAATTATTTTCATATTTCCCGTAATCATACGTTTATAAATCATGCATCATTCGATTCACAGTAGAATTTCCTGTAAACTCCTGCACATAATTACGTTTAGTTACTTACAAGCGATATTATAACTGATGAAATTTGAGTATAATATAGGCGACATTTTTGCAACCAGAAAGCGATATTATAGATCGCTGAGTTGAGTCTAGTAACCTAAAGATTCCATATTTTCACGAAGGTCGATGGTTTGATTGAATGTAGTCCAGTCAAACATTTTTTTTTGGTTGATTTTACCGAGCATCGACTGCTATGGTCATTAGCTCTATTCAATTCTTTTTCAATGTAATTAG
>JAODAC010010550.1:7343-26081 GCA_027575185.1 Mimaenictus wilsoni
AATTTAACTATAATGTTTGTGTAAGCTAATTACAAAAAAAGTAAACAGAAAAAGAAATTTCGTAGATTAATAAAGTAAAAATATATTGATTTAAGTAAGAATATAGTTAAAAATAGGTATCGATACCGAAATAACTATAAAATGCAGACATGATATTTGTATCTTTACGACTATAATTCTTTTTTTAATTTAAAAAACTTAAAAATTGCAGGTGTAACGGTATTTGGGATATTCATAGGTTATATCCACCTTATTAATCATTAAATCTTTCATTATAATTAAATTATAAAATACTTAAACTTGTTGTAAGCAAAATATTTACCTTCCTTTCAAAATTAATTTCACAGAAAATTGGTTAAACTTAAAACTGGTCAGATCTTAGAACTGCAGCATAATGACATAAGATATGACTTTGTATTTCTTAATAATTGTTTCTAATCCTTTATTCAAGTCTCGTCTGCGTTCATTTTCCACTAATTAGTGTTTAGTCTGTCTTTTCGTAATTGTCTTACCCACGTATTCATACACATTTCCTGGTAACTTGGCTTGGCGACGATTATTGCCATTAGCCACAACCCTGAAACTACAAGAACTAACGCATCTGTGATGTAGTTTCCTACAAACTGCCTTGAAATATCCATCATAGTGTGTGTTTCATGCCATCTTTTGTAGTTAGACCATTTGTAGTATAGTTAGACCATTCAGTATTCATTTTCTATAAATATTTTTGAATCAGTTGATCATATGTGCAGCTATGCAACTTGCAAACCCATAATATACTGTACATTTATAAAATAGCGAAAATTGTACGCAGATTTGAAATGACCCATATATCTCATGAGTCGTAACAAATCGTTTATCTTTCATCAACTTCTGAAAATATAGAAACTCGTAACATTGTCATGAACTCAAATATTAATACGTAATTTTATTATCGTGTAGAGAGACGAACTTAGCAAAATTTGGACTAGATAATAAATATTTGAAATGTTTTAATGTGCGATAATGCTCTTTAATCCATCGCACAACAATTTATCCCCTGTGCCAGAAATTCCTGCGATTACAACATCCGGCATAAACTGCAGTTTTTATTGTTTTGGCATGCACTCGCGGCGCGTTTAATAGCCGCAGGAAAATGTCACCTACACTCAGTTTAAACGATAAAAATATCCCGAAAAACGGCTAATTGATTCTCTCCCCTTGGAAGCACGATTTTAATGGCTAGTTTTTGCGTAGTAATAATAGGTTGAATTCTGGGAGTAGTGGCGCGAGTGAGCGGCGGTCGTAGGAGATTCGCTGGCGGTGATAATGTAATTTTGCCTGCGGCCGATTTAGTGGTGGTGTCGAGCATGTGTGGCGGCTTGGTTTGCGTCTTGATCGCCGCGCGGCGATTACCCATTTGGCTGCACGCCAGAATTGCTTACAAGCCGTAACCGAGACACATCAAACGTTCGGCGGCGGCGCTCGGAGGCGGCTGGCGGCGGCGGCCTCCTTCTGCCACCCACGGGCGCCCGATAGTGTCACCGGCATGCATCGCCAAGATTAAATGTAAACAATACCTATTTGTTATGCTTGCATTCATTTGAATTTTTGATGGGGCGAAACAGGATTTCTTGAGGACACGTCTAGCACTAAATAATGCATCATTAACTGGCTACTTTATTAAGAAGTTGTGCAAACAGCTGATTAGTGTCACATTTTTAAGTATACTGTTATTTATAAGGGAACGCATATGAACGCATTATTAGTTTCTAATGTGTAAAGTTGTCATGTGAAAATGCGTGAGCATGAAGCCATCTCAGCGAAACTTGCCATATACGGAACCTGTGGGACTTCTAAGGCCTCGATATCACATGTCAATACTTAAAACTACTTTACTTCAAACTATAAAACAAACCACGTATATGCGCTAGGATAATCTAATTATTAAAATTAATCCGTAGGTGATGCAAAAATTGTCTTCGGACTGTTTATGTTCTTTTTTCGTATTTTATAAAGCTACAAATGTTTGTTTCATTCATAACATAGTTGGCTATAATTTACAGTAAAATATTTTTTAACTATTATTTTCCTAAATGTGATAAAATCAACAGAAAAATGGTAATTTCCAAATGATAAATGAGATTAATTTACACTAGCACTATGAGCCTAAAAAAGTTGTTTTCACAAAAGTTACATTGCTAAAATACCTTTATCTAGGGCTGAGAAACCTGTCCTGATGGTACCAGTTAAAATGGTGAATGTCATGTTGCACATCGCCCCGCATCTTCTATGTGGGGACTCCCTTGTGCTCTCAATGCACCTATCAAATTCTCAAATGGGGGGGGAAGCATTTGAGAACTTCACATTGGCTGGCCATGGATGCTCATTCTCGCCTTGAACAATAGTTCTGAGTTTGCTCCTCTAAACATTTAAAGTGGGACAGCAATGTAATTGTTAAGAGCCAACCGTTTAATGCTACGAAAATGAACTGGCATAAATAATCAATATTTTATATTGAGTTATATCTATGTTCTTTCCTCATATTTAGTGCGGCAAATTTTTTTGTTCGTAATTTTGCAGTCATCCAAGAAGTTTACTTGGATTACTTGAAAAACATGTCGTAATAATAATTTTTCTGTTGGTATATAATTACAGGAATAATTAAAATTGTTTGTTCTATTAATCGATTTAAAATGGAGTTCTAGGTTTACGAAAATGTCTAAATTTTATGTCCTAGATAGTCAGACAGCGACAGTATTACACTTAAAGTTGGCAAGCACAGAAAATGTTTTAAAACTTTTCTATTCCATGATAGAAAGCAAGTAGTTCTACAACACTGATTTAGAAAATCACGATTGAAATCGTAAGTTGCGAGCAACAAGGAGTTGTTAGTTAAACATCATTCAACACGCCTAGGTTTTTTCAAATTACATGCAATACTCAACGTTTATAAAGGCGCATTTGCAACTAATAAATAATTAAACAATGACGAATTAAAATTGTGGAAATCATACAACCGCATTCTACACTACACGTCTAAAAAAGTCAACAATGCTAAGTTTTGTTTCCACTTGTTGGCTGCATGCTTGCAGTCATATAGCCATAAAGTTAACAATTATGATTTCGAAACGATCAACATGATATTTTCGTTCATAAATTAATTTTGTCGTTTCTCTTATCTTTGGTGCAACTTGTAAACTGTGGCAATTTTAAATTTATGGTGTTTTTCGAGAATATTTTGACATGTTTGCTTATGGTCCGTTGGTTGGAAAATGTGCAGTTTAATCATTATTTAGATTTTTTTTTATTCATGTTATAAATACCTTCCGATTTTCTTATGCTGATTCTTTTGTTACAGGTGAGTCTTCTCTTCTAATCGAATAAAATTTAATTCATGTAAGTTGTGTGCATGTATTATGTATGTTTTGATTGGAAGACAAGGCTTAAAGAAAGTAAGCTTTATTTTTAAGTTTTATGTTTCTTGCATAATAATCACATAATTTTGACCTGCTTGACAACCCGTCGTTTTATGTTTTGTCAACAACGATGAGAGCTGTCTTTGCATCCGGTTATTTACTTAACTTTGTTGTTGCTCAGCAGCCTCAGCGTGTTGTCAGAGGTAAAAAATCCATTCTTAAAATACGCGCGCTTTATTTAGATTATTATATTTCGCCTTGTTCGCGTTTGGCGCATCATTCACAGCGTTTTGAACACGTTTGCTTTGATATAAAACGCTGATATCCAACATTATCTCCAAGAATTCCAGCGTTTGGATAAAGAACGCTCCCAGGGAATGTGCGCGTACTTGAAACAGTCGAAATTATCCGGTTTTATAACTCCATCATTGCGCCGCCGTCGAGACTTGTGACGCAATCAAATTAGAAAACTAATTATGTTGCTGCCCTCTCGACGAGTTTATTATTTTTTTTTTCCGTGTACGAGTCCAGGCCGGCAGTACGAGCGCTCGCAAAAAGTTAAATTTTCATTTCTTCATTTTATCATATTTTGCATTCCTGGGGGCGGCTCCAGCTTCTCCCTCTCTCGGGCTTAGTTTGCGCATTCCTGGTCAAAACCTCGTAAGGATAAAGGGTGGGTGGAAAAATTGAATGTGGAGGGCCAACAACAAACCGAGCGAGCCGTGGGAGTGTATACGAAGCAAAGTGATTTAGGACGTTCTAATTAGCCTCGCAACAAAAACAACCACGATTAAAACGTAACAAAACACTGCGAAAATATACGCACACTGGAAGTGAGATTAAAAAAAATATGATTCCTGCGAACGGCAGGCTGTGGCCTGATGTCGGCGAAGAGGGGAAACAATGAAAAGCAAATAAAATCAAATGAAAATTGCTGTAATGCGGCACCAAATTGCCCTCGGGATGATAATTACGATTTAATTGGTTTTTGTTTTAAGTATGCGAAGTGAAAAGGGAAAATATTAAGACTGAAAATATATTTCTTTCATTCAATCTGTTCCTAAGTGGTTTTTACAATCAAAATTGCATTAATTTTATACTGCTGTATAGAGATTTTGCCCCTGGTTGCAGAAAATCGTTTTGATAATAAGAAGTTTGCGCAGAAATAAATCGTTATTGTTCGATTTTAGAACACTTACCTACTTGTTGAATTATCGAATGTTTATTTGAAAAAGGGAATTTGAAAATAGATGGTGCCATTGACATTGGATCTATTTCGTTTCATTCGATATTGAAATTATCGATATTTTCTGAATATTCATAATGTGTTCTTTTGGAAATTACTGCTTAGTCACTTGAACGTTTTATTAAGTGAAAATATTTGTAAAATATTTTTAACACCTGGAAATAGAATATGGGCCCTATGGGGTTACTTTTCAGTATCAATATTTTAAAGCATCGATTCTTCCAATGTTACAAATGGACTCAGAACACATTTTTGTTTCTTTCTTGAATATCTTTGTTATTGAATTTACCGTTGCAATATTCCAATGTTTCGATATTGGTAGATATCGATATTTCTACAAATATAAATATTATAGAATAATAAATATTAAGAATAAAAATATATCTTTCATTTCCTGCATTCCTTAGCGAAAAAGAGGTTTTTACAATCAAATTTTCCTTAATTTCACGCTGTTGGTAGAGTGCTTCTGTCGGTCATTGTACTTGCATCAAATCTTCTTAGATATTGTGGGTGATTTGCCACAAGTAATCACGAGTTTCGCCTCAAATAAATCAGAGTAATGTTTGAGTTTTTGATACGACTGCGACGTGGTTGAGCGCGAAGTTCTTTTCTCCGTCTGCCGCACAACCGGATTCGATTTGAATGGAAAACGAGAAGAAAATTGCATTGCTGCATCGCATCTTCCGCCTGCGCGCTGTGAAATGCGACACAACCACGGCGAGTGTGCGTTGGAGGAAAAAGCGTGGAAAAAAGGTAACGTAAAGACGTAAGATGCGCGCGCTCGCGTAATGTGAGATAGGACTACGGCCAATGCAGCGGAAAAGGGCCTGTATAGAGGAATTAACTTAATGCAAATGCCATTCGGCAAAGGGCACACTGCGTCGCTGCAAAACCGCATTGGGTAATGTAATTTCGAAAAACTGAATTTGTAGAAAATGGTGCTATAAAGTTACTTTTCTGGAAATATGATTAGCTATTTGACACGGCATTTACTTAAATTTATTCTTAGATATTACAGCACGTTAATTTTAGAAATTTCTTGTGCACGTTTTGCACAATCTAATATTTCTATGCAGTTTCTGCATTTTGTAAATATCAGATTTATATCTAATACATAAGATGTGAAAAGAATATTCTCTTCACGTAGACCTTTTTTTTATTTCAGACTTTTAAATAGTTTGTTGATGAGCAGCGTAACCCATGTAAATACTACAAAAACGCCGTTACGGAACTTATTGAAAAAAAAAACTATTAGATGGCACCATTTACGTACTTTCAACAAGGATATTTTCATGTCTTAGATTTTTTCTTGTCATTCCAAGGAAGGAAATTGGAAGAGATTATTTTTCAAAAAATTAGGATTCTTGTAAAGCGTGTGGAATAATTCTTATTTATTATTTTTGATAGCTAACTAGATATTTTCGATATTATCGATTTTTATAAATATCGATTCTTTAAATATCGAAAAACGATAAATATCTATAATTCATTATTGATATTATCAAAATTAACCAAAAATGATTTTTTCACTATGAATAATGTCAAATGAAACACTGAAATCCCTTTCATGGGGTCCAACTTAATATTCATATTTCTCTATGATATTGAGAATTTTATTTATTTATTCAACAACCTTTTTCTACCACGTACTGGTGTAAGGGAATAGTAACTTTCACCCGGCCCAATCAGGTCTCGCTACTGATAGTACTTGAACTTTTTGAACTTTGAACTTTTTGTGCATATGGTATTTTTTCCGGGGACCGTTGCAAGCGAATCGCCCAAACGTCATTCGCGTTTTTACCGCGAAACCAGGAGTTCACGACGGCGCCACACTTGTTGAGTGGGGAGACCAAGTGGTCACCCATCCAACGCCTAGCCACGTCTGACGTTGCTTAACTGCAGTGATCTAACGAGCACTGACAAATCGTGAGAGATTGTAAGATCCACAACGCGGCATGTTTTCTTATTTTATTTGAAACAATATTGTTTATCACACTTTTTTGTTTTTATTAGTGTCTGTTTTCAATTGTATGTATATAACAACCTTTTTCTACCACATAGTGGTGCGAGGGATTAGTAACTTTCTCCCGGCCCAATCCGGTCTCGCTACTCTTTGAGCATATGGGTTTTTTTCCGGGGATCGTTGCAAGTGAATCGCCCAACCTTCGTTCGCGTTTTTACCGCGAAGTCAGGAGTTCGCGGACGGCGCTGCAGCCGATAGTTGTGTGGGGAGACCAAATGGTCACCTATTCAACGCGCAGCTACGTCCGACGTTGCTTAACTACAGTGATCTAACGAGCACCGAGCTCTACAACGCGACAAGTCGCCACTTCAGAATATTAAATGAATTTAAATTAATCAAAAATCGATAAATATCAATAATTTGTCTTAGCCTGATTTGTCTTTTCATAGTTATAAATATTTTAAAACATGGCGACTTTCGATACTAGATAGTATCGATATTTTCTCAATTGACAAATGGAGATTTGGTCCCTAATTATTTAGTTCATCGGATGCACTAAGCTGACATCCATTTAGTGGTATCCAACGTTTTAAATTTATTGTTCCGAAGATCGGTATCTCCGATGGGTGGTCCCACGTGTCAAATTCTCAAATAGGAGTCGCCCCTTGGTTTTAATATGCTTCTCGGGTCGCAAATATAAATTTTGCGGTGCGCTGGTTACTCAACTCTGATATAGAGACTTTTATAAGGACCATATAGAATATATTCTTTATATACTCATTTTATTCAGAGAAAAATTAGTACAGTTTAATGCCAGGGTAGAAAAGATAGATAGTTTTATTCAAGAAAACTAGTTGGTGTTCAAATATTCTAAAATATACCTTATTACTATTATACTCATTACTAAAATTATAACAGTTTTTAAAAGTAAAGAAAAACTAATTTTCCTAGACAAAGATAAATTGTATTCTCCCCTAAAACGAAACTGTTAAAACTTGAATGAGTATTTTGATAAGAAAGAATTCATAATGAAAGGAATATAATGGAGAGCCAAATTATTAATTTAGTTTTAGAAGACATTTAACAAAAAAACAAACAAATGCATCTATGAAATAATACCAGTTGGTCGTGCCCGAAATGACAAATCGGTTGTTGAATGACACGAGTGTCACCGCGTTTCGGTCGTGTTTCGTTTTGTTGTGCCCGCGGACAGTGAGAAAGAGAAGTTCTTGGTTTTCGTATAATCTACCCGTTTAGCCGCCGACATGTATACCGTCAGAAATACACATGCCTTGTGAGTAACAGCAGATTTACTCATTATCATAGCATCTGTCGAAATAATACACCCAAAGAGACGTGCTCTATATTTACTTTCGAACAGTCGTTCGAGCCAACAACACTCCATTTGCCGCTTGGCAGTTTGTAGATCATAGTGCATTAGATTTTCCACAATTTCGCTTCATTTCTCCTCCTGGTGATATCTATTTCGAAATCTGTGATCTTTGATTGACTTGCAATCGGCCCCACTGCAAGTTAGCTGGGTTTTCCACATAAAACAATATTTAGCCCAAAAGAATGCACGGAAATGGGCGGTTTGGCCGCGTACCAAAACGTCAATTGCGATTTAATGCGTCGTGTATGCATTGCACTGCTGCTCGCTTTTGGTGCGTCCCAACGCCCGAAAATCGAACGCTAATCGGGAGGCTAATTTTAAATTTACTGCTCAATGCGTAAATCAACGACTTTATCGCCTTGTTCGCAAATGCTCGTCTTGTTGTGTACAGCAACTGTATTAAGTTGTAGCTGGCTTATACTACTAATTTATACTCACAAGCCTTCTAGGATTAAGTTTACATAAATTTTCGAATATTATTGTTTATACTTTGTTTTGTTTTATAATACAACTCATTGAAAAAATCTTGTATTAGTTGTTAGCATTCTATTAGGATATATGAAGTATATGAAGTTACGTGGAGGTGCGACTAAAGTATTTCCCATAAGTTATGAAGTTATGATAAAAGATTGTTATGCGAGTCATCCGTTATATGAGGATTTGGCTTTACGAAACATTAATTTTACGTTAATTACGTAATTTAGATATATTTGTTACAGGAGACTTTTATAAATGTTCGATATGTGGTTTCAAATTGATTGTGCTGTGAAATCCTCTCTTCAGGAAATATTCATTTATATAGATATGAATACCGTATTGTCGCATATGTAGCAGTGTAAGCATATATCTAAGTCAAGAGTAGTCTTTGAATAAATTCTCATTTTTCGTAACAAAAAAATCTTTTCTATTGCGATTTTACCCGGTGCCAAGCGAGTTGCTCTCAAACACCCTCGATTGTGAAAATCGTTACACGAAACTACCATTGAACGAAATGTTCGATATGTGCAAAGATATCCGCAGTATTCATTAGTACTATGATAGATTTAGTTTGCGAAATGGATACATTCGTTTTGAGAGTAAGTAGAGGTTATAGATAGGGACCGGTGAAGGACTATTCTATTGCGTACTACGACAAGATTCGATTAGGTCTGCTCTTCTGTCCATTATCAGAGGACGCCTAGGTTGTTAACCTCCATGACATCCTTGGGTGGCAGCCCATTTACATCCAAAAAAGGTCTTTAAAAGGTTGTGTCTTAAACTTTAGACGTCTGTGCCCTCGATCGTTGCCCGCACTGTTCCCTGATTACCTTTCCCATCTTTCTTAGATAGGGCACTGTGTTCTGTTCTGAGCCCAGGGAAAGATTTCAACTTCTTGCGTATAAGTTCGAGTACCTTTCGATTTCTATAAGGTTTTAATAAACGTTCTCTCGCTCTGGTTTGAGTGTTTTCCAGTTCTGAACGTAGTTAGCTGTCTCAGGCTGTTATGTCACTTCCAGACGTCTTTATTGTTATGAGGGGATATCAAAAGGTATAGTATTTATGCTACTCTTTTCTAAATATTCGATATACCTGACATTGACGCAATGACTTTGAAAGGTTATGCGTTAAACTAAATCTATATTAAACGAAAAATTCAATATTCGAAATGACAGTTATTTTAAATTATGGTACTTATAAATGTGAATATGAGTAGAAATTATACAAATTTTTATATTCTGAGTAGGGGAATATATCTCTTAATATATCTCGTAAATAATAACTAATATAATTTGTATATGGTATTGCTTTTCGCTTATCAGTTTCGTACAAAAAAAAACTCGCAGGTCATATATCATATTAATCATATTTTGATTGAGATCT
Organism: Mimaenictus wilsoni; assembly: GCA_027575185.1. Taxonomy (NCBI): domain Eukaryota; kingdom Metazoa; phylum Arthropoda; class Insecta; order Coleoptera; family Staphylinidae; genus Mimaenictus; species Mimaenictus wilsoni. Next base: position 17,204 of record JAODAC010010550.1, read on the forward strand.
GAGTAAAGCGATTTTCATTACAAATTGACTTGAAAGATTAAGTGGAATCCATTCGCGATGGATTGAGCGATTTAATCAGCCATTGTTGCGTGTTTGCTGCCAGATTTTTCATCCAGTTGCCACGCTGCGTCATTTATTTCATTTCGTCGGCGTATTATTTCGCGTGCTTGCGATTTCCGCGTTTTGTTCTCGTTTTCTCGATGCGACGTGCGAATTCTCATCTCTTCCTCATCAGAACCCCCGCATCCGCCCGCCCGTCCCACCGTCACTCGCTGCCGCCGTCATCATCGCTAACGTCTTCACCGTCATTGTTTTCCTGCGCCTTCGTTCCGTTTACTTTTCGTTTGCGATGATGGCTTCCCCGGTCTTTCAAGGCGATTTCTTCTTTATTATTTTTTTTTGCAGAGCTCGTCCGTCGACTGCCACGTCCGATTGCTGGTTGTTTGCTTTGTATTTCTTCGGCGTTAGCTGCTCGTTTTCGGTATTTTCTTTTTTACTTAGTCCTCCGGGGGTGAGTAGAATGGGCAATCTTATTGGACTTGGATGTGTGTGTGACTTTATTTGATGGGCGAAATAATACGGCGCTGACTTGTTGATTCAACTGTTGATTTCGTTCTTGACTTGACGAGCTTCCGTATCTTTAGTTTCTGCTTTTTTGCTATGTTCTATTTTTTTTTTTGAAAGGTTTTGTGGTTTGTTTCATTACTCTGACATTGACGCAATGACCTTGAAAACAGAACATTTAAATTTTGGCGGCGATGCTTCACTTTCAGTGGTCTCGTTTTCGTTCACGAAGTGTGAGAGGTGGAGGTGGAAGAGTTCTTTGAACTGGTTTTGTTTTAATTTGCATTTTAAGTAGGCCTTGTGAAGATGTAATTATATTTATTATCTCATACATAGGAGTTTTTGTTTTTAAACATTCGTAAAGAAAAACTAAATTTTCTTAATAAGAAGAGGTTAGGAGAATAGTAATGTAAAATAATAAGTTATAAATTCCTAACTAGTATTAAAGTAAATAATTTTTAATGAATTTAAATTTCCATAAAGATATAACAGACTGGAAACTATTGTAACGATAATTATATGTCCTTTTTTTAGATCTTTTTTAAGGGAACACGGGTACTTTGTATAATATACCAGAAAGATATCAATTTGAAAAACATGTCTGAGAAAACGCGTTTGAAAATTTGTTACTAAATAAATCAATCAATAAATAGCTCTTGCGGTTATAATTTTTATTGATTTACCGAGCATCGACTACTATGGTCATTTAGCTCTATTGAATTCTCTTTCAATGTAATTAGGCATATTAGCGGCTAATACTATTGGTAAGAGGAAGAAATTCACTTTACTGTGCATCCCCACCGAGAACTGAACTCGGGACCTCGTTGTCAGTAGTCGTCGACCTTACTGCTGCGCAACTTGGACGGACAACTTCACGACTTCTTACAATTAGACTTTTTATTTGAAATCTTTCATCAGATATTCTGAAAATATTAAAAATTATCCGTTAAAAGTGTCTTTTGTGTTTTATTGAAATAAAAAGAGCTCTTTTAAAGTGGAGTAATGAAGTCTATATGAGTGAGGTGCAATTTTAGCACAAAGTTTAGCAATATACATTCGTGATAACACTTAGTGATTTCTCTAATCCCATGATAGCAAGGAGTAAAAGATTGGAAGTAACAATTGTCAAGAAAATACAATCGACCTTGACTTTTTCGGCCATTTTCATCGTCGACTCGTGACCTCTCTCCTCACAACTTCTCTTCACCTTTGTGAACCTCAACTTCAGCAGGTTGTAGCAACTCCACAACTGTGCTTCTACTTCGTTTTCGCCCTGTTCGTTTTCGCTTTCCTGCGGTTTGGCTTACTTGCAACTGGTTTCTGTTTCTTGCTGAAGTTGGCCAATGACTTTGTTCGCGCCACCGGCGCTGTTGGGGAATTTAGAACCCCACATATATTTTACGTTGGCAGCGCGGGATATTAATTTCGTTAAGACGCGTGAGCGCAAACGGACTTTGTAAATCAGTTTCTGGATACCCAGTTTCTCGTCACATTGAATAACCATCGCTTCACGTTACAAGATGTTGAAAAAACAAGACAATCGCGCCCGAATATCTTCACGGCGCGTGCGAGACAAAATGATGCCAAGGTCGGTTCGTGTCTACACTTCTTCGACGCACCAACGATGGCCATCACAAGCCAGCGCAAATCGACAATGAAATCCAAGCGAATTGAATTCGATTGCGGGCACGAAATTGAGTTACGTATTGCCTGGCTTGCTTGCTTGCTTATACGTCGACGAAACAAGTGAGAGTCTTACCGGCAGAGACAAGTGAAATCAGTCAGCACGATCGCAATTGGCCAGAATGATTGGGAAAATCTGCGTTTCGAGATGATTGTTTCTTGATCAAGTTGAATTGCGTATTAGTGTATGCTGCGTGAATTAGGAATTCGATTTTACAACGCATTTGTCCTTAAGCACATTCTCTTTCATTTGATTTTACAGTGATTTTTATTACTTCATAATTTGAGCCATTCAATGGAAAAAAAAGGCTGGTTAAACTTAACACACGTGTTGTTTTGTCGCCTTGTCTGGTCTACGAGTTCATCCTTGATATTTATTTATGCGCATAAGTTTTGTTTCACAATTATTACAGACGTTGGAGTTTCTCTCTGCGGTTTTATGACTATTAAATCTTATTTCTTTGGAATTTGCACATTTATTGCCTATAATGAGGAGTCATCTTCTATAATCTATAAGTTGGGTAATTAATTGCCTAAGTTATAATTTTATTCATAGTTCTGGCTAATTTTATTAAGTAACTTGTAATGTTCTAGATTTTGTATTTCTTCCGTAACGTATAATCAATTTTCGAAAACATTTAGTAAACTGCAATTAATAAAATTGTTGTACTAATAATTATAATAGGTCATTTAATGGACTTGACACAAAGAGGACAAAAACATGCGCATATCTGCAAGCACCTCGAAAATTAGTAGATGAAGTTAAATGTAGATCTTTAAAGTAAATGGACCTGACGACGCGCTGGGTATTTGACGTGGCAAATTTGAAAAATCGGACATTTCTACCTCACTGTACCTTGCGAACATTTAATATTTTTGTTTCATTTTTTCATGATAAACACATCTTTCGAGGCGCCCCCTTGTGAGTGGAATCTATAATCACTACAAAAACCTTACTCAATTTGAATTTTATTTGGATGCGCGATCATAGATTAATGCATTTTCAAAGAAAGTAATTAAATGCAATTGAAATTTAACTCGGAAAAAAAATTGTAGGTTCCCGACCGGGATCGAACTGGCGTCATCTGGAATGCTAGCCCATTGCGCTTCAACTGCATCACGCAGACTGCCGGGAACTCGATCGAGTAATTGTGTGAATGAGCTAGGAAATACTTTTAATATTTGCTATCAAATATGTTATAATCAACTTCATACTAAATTGCCAAAATATGGATACATATATACTCAGGTCATCCATGACATCGGGGCAAGGAAAGAGTTAATTCAAGGCACCGGTCGGGTTCCCGACGCCTTTGGTTGCGGAATGGCCTAGTATTCAGGGCTTCAAATTTTCACTTTCCCCGCTAAATTTCAACTAATTACTTTCTTTGAAAATGCACTAAATAATTATATATTCTTCTTTGATATGTCAATGCTAGTGAATGCTAGTGAATGCGCTAGGAAATACTTGCCACACTTCTCAAATATGTTAAATTCAATATTCATAATAAATTGCCAATTTATATATACATCTATTTTAATGAGTCGTCTTATGGACTTCAATGGATACCATCCAAACTTTTACCACTAGTAAATATAGAAAATGTTTGCATTTATGTCTCTTTAATTATAATTCATCGTAATTTAAATTATATAGTATATTTAAATTACTTCCACAAAGAGTTCTAAAAAAACTTTATTTGTTGATATATTTGTTTAAAAAGTTACATCAAACGAGTGTAAATACGTTGTAAACCGTCCGGTGACCTTCACAATCCACCAGATTATTTCATGGTTTTTGATGGTCATTGGTCTCTCAATCCATGCTGTATCCTAGTCTTTTTTTGTAACCAATTTCGTGCGGTTGTGAATGGCAACCAGTTACCGCACAATGTGCGGCTAATTTGGTTAATTGACGCGCCAAACATTTGATTTTTTAATTCCGAAGGTTGGTGCGAGCGTACGCCAAGCGCACATGCGACCACCGAAAACTTTCGGAAAAGTTCCACGCTGACCGGTGTCTTTCTGCCGCGCCATTGTCATTCGTTTAGTGTCTAATTGAAAATCGATTCTAATTGCGTTCCGGCCGCCAGGTACTCTCGTGGACATTGTGTCCGACTGCCCACAAACCGCCCCCCACAACTCGTGCGCTGTCTCTCTTCGTGTCCATATTTATTGTCACTGGCGTGGCCGTGTGCATTTGTCGGCGCAAATTTGCGTTCGGCTTTTTGACACTTTTTGTGTCTATTAGTGGCCCCGGATAAAACTTTAATCGCTTTGCTACAACAGAGTTACGGGGGGAATAACATGCAATGGTGTTCTCTTTTGCTAGAATCACGGGAGCAATTATGAAAACTATACGTGGCAAATTATTTGAGAGTGCTGCAGACTTCAGATGATCATTTAATCTGGATATTGTTTCTAATATTAGAGTACATATTCGCATTACAATTGCAGAATACCAATCGTGGTTTTTGAGAATTGACACGTTTTGAGTGTATTAATGAGACTTTGATAAAACCTTAATCGTTTTGCCACAACTACTAGCGTTAAGGGTGAAAGCCAACCAAATGGCGCCCTCTATTGCTGGAATCACGTCGACAATTCCGAAAACAAAACGTTCGGCCGGGTAATTAATGGCGCGTGTACAGGACATACCGTCACTTTCCTAGCGTGTTTGTTGTGCGCCGAGCGTGGATAATGCATTGACAACTAGATGGATAAATTCGCATCAAGTGGCACCCGATGTGGTGTTTGTCCGGATTTAATTGAGTGTAGCAATGAAATTTGCTATTATTATGCTGCATTTTGTCACGCCACTCTTTGTTTTTTTTTACTTGTTTTCGTATCTGTGTGCTATATATGTCCGGTTTTTTAAACTATTTATTTGTGTTATTAGTAGAATTGAGTGAAATGGGTTAACAACAGAATTCTTTTAAAATGCCCGTGTTGATCAATACAGCAATACATTTTTAAATTAACAATTCCACAAAAAGGAATGTATGTAATCTGGAAATAGAACAAATGCGTGCATTCTACATAGAGTGATTGCGTTTATAGTAAAAATAAAAATATTTAATCTAATGGCTTTACAATCCAGAATTAATGGAATTTACAGTATTTTAACAGCAGGGAATGATTTGCTGGTTCATATATCTTCCATTGCTTTTATATTTAGCCAACGATAAACGCTTTTTTATGAAACCAGTTATTCCTGAAATAACATTTCCGAATAATATCTGGAAATATCAAAAATAGAAATAGTGGCAGTAGTTATTGAATTCCCTAGGGACGTGATTTTCTACTTCTAGAGGTTGAAGATATTTTATGTTAACTATAATTACTTTTAATACATTGTGGACTGCTAAGCAACGTTCAAAAAAGTGTATTTTGATGGATTTTACCTAGCATCGAATACTGTGCTCATTAGCTTTATACAATGCCATTTCAATGTGATTAGTCATTAGAAACTAATTACTATTGATTGGAAGAAAAATTCAGCACTCCTTGATCGTACCATTCTGAGACATGGAACTGAACAAAAATTCCTTTTAACGGAATTTAATAAATATTATTACTATTTTTTCAATGTTAAACTTATTTCTAATGAGAAAAGTTCATGATGTCAGATATTTTTCTTAATATGAGAATTCATAGTTATTGTTTGCGCGTTAGCGTCCTGACGAGATTCTGTCCCTGCGATTTGTAAGATCGCAGAGCCTTACTCAAAAGGCTTTAATGACTTCACCAGCAAAGTAAGTTCGATACGCCGACTAGTTACGGCGACAACACTCGGTTGAATGCTGGATACAAAGTGAATATATGTACAGAATATTTTTACAAGACGAAGCCAAAGCTTCTTAAGGTCGGTGCGCAGCGCATGCGCACAAAGGGTGAACATGGCATGGTGCGCAAGCAACCATGCGCATAGGCTGGGGGAGGCTCACTGCGCGCTCGGGCGCATACAGTTATTATCTGAGTTACGTCCATTTTCGGGTTTTAACATATGCATTTGGATAAAAAATGTGAAACATACCTGATACAAAATGGTTTTTTATATAGAAACACAATCAGTAGCGAGCCTCTACCACTATGTACGATTGACAACTTTTTTTCCTTATCCACAAATATATTCCCCAGGAGGCGGTAGTTCCACTTATTAAAAGCCGATAATTTCCCGCCATTTCTCGTGCCAGTTATTTATCTCACCTACCACCTGAAGCACTTTTTCGAGCCAAAATTTTAACATGCAAATTTCACATTATATTGTATTTATCTATGAATGTGCTTCAAGGGCCCAAATTCTATCCCTATTTTTATTATATTTAAAATGTCGGGGCATGCATTAATGCTGAGATACAGTGGTTTAGAATCACTGTTCTAGACATACTATTATGTCTACTGAGGATGATCATTAATTATTAACTATAGTTCTTCAATAATGTATGTTTATAAAAACGCTGAATACTGTAAGTATATAGACAATTCTCTATATATCTACCAATAATCATAGTCATTTTCCTGTAATCTTACGCACCTGGTCAATTGTAACTAATCATTTAATTTGTAACTTTTCTTCATTCGGTTTATTTTCTAAACATTTTATTTTCTAAGCATTTTGAGCTTTAACATATTCCATTGGTGAAAATCGCTGATACCTGAGGATATTTGATATCTAGGACTTCTTCATACATTTTGTTATGATCAAAATAGTCCAATGCAATGATTTTAATTTAGGATAGATCCAAATGAAGCCACTTTGTCGCAAATCGAAACCTCGAAACCCAAACGCACAGCTTTTTTTTGCAATTTCCAGAGGCCTGCAACGGAATACCGATTAGTGCAGATTCTAGGTGGTGGTTGCTCATTTGGCAGCGCTAGAAATATCCAATATTACGGTTTTTCAACCGTCGATAACTGCATAAAGAAAAAAATCCGTAGCAATGTGTGGGCGCCGTGCGTTGCTTTTGCGTGTTGCGCCCGAGGTTTGGTCGGCGGATGAACATAGGTTAAGTACACGCGGCGCCCGCCATTATGCCGGTTCGGCCTGCACGCCCGGATGGGAGACATAACGGATTCGCAATTAGCGCACGCTGCGCGCGCCATACGCAGTACGCTTGACTGACTGGCGGGGCGGTCGGTTGCGTCGAGCTCAAACCCGGAACGGTAATTATTGCATATTGCAGGCAGGCAACGCTTGTATTTGAGCGCCACGTATGTACATGCCTACATGTAGCTCCTGCGTGCATACATACTAGCGAAGCGTATGAGTGGGTCGTGCATGCACAATGTTGGCCGCCGCCGCCCGAAGGGAAATGTAGATCAAGCACATTGTATAGGCGAGAGTGGGCACGCTGGGTATAGGTCGGCGCTACCTACCCCTCCCAACTATAGTGAAATATGGATATACAACTTTGATCCGTGCGCAGTTCGGAGGGATGATTTGCTGCTGAATCGCTATGCTGATTAACCTGCTGGGAATTACGACTCAGGATTGCGCGTGCCCCGGTTAAGTAGGAGCAATCGTATCAAAGCTGGGGTTGATCGTCAAATACAATCGAAGATTAGGTGATAGATTGGCAATATATGGCAGCATTAGGCGATTTGTTTAGGCAAATATAAAATATCGACGAGGGCGGCAAATATCCACCATGTTTAAGAGATTGCGAGTGAGGCGGGATGATATGTTGGGTGTTTGGGAGGAGGAGGGTGTGGGATCGTTATACCGGCGGATGGTAGAGGAGGCCATCGAGTGCTGAACGCAATCGGAAGTTGTTTACTTGAATAGCGATCACATTCACATGCACAATCGCATACCCGATCCGTCGAGTGCACTCGTTTCGATGGTGAAAATTTGAATTTCATTTCAGTACCTATTCCACCCGAACTAAACACTCTTGAATCTCCATTGCATTATGGCGTAGTAGTCAGTTCAGACATCAATTGCAGATGTGTAATTTGAAATTCATAAATACGCCGTAAAATTTGCGCAGTTAAATTTATATATAGCAAAATGTTTTTAATTTCACCAAATCGGCAAATCATTAAATTGATCCTTAAATTATTCTATATCGAATTTTTTCAGACGTGAAACTTTACAGAATAGTATGTTCTGCTTCAGATAAGTACATGGTCTTTCACCAATTTATTGTCTTTATTCAAATCTGGTACACTCGCCTAGGTATTCAAAATATCAATTTCCTGAAACGTCTAGGCTCGGAATCACTAACTAAAAGCTAGCCTTAATTAAATAGCGTCATTTAAAAAGAGTAATAAAATGAATTTCAAAAATCTCGTCACTTTCGAAACCGATACAGCTACCGATCTCCCGATGTCTACCTTCTTTCAGATACTGCGTGATAACCCTCGAGCAACTACCGATTTCTCGATGTGTTTAAATGTATTTTTGTGCGAGAATAAGTCGTTTGAGCACATCGAAACACGTTATTCTCTTATATTTTTTGGAATCTTTCCCTACATTTCAGAATTCACATGGTAAACACACTTTTGGGCAAAAATAAGTCGTTTGCACATACGTTTTATGTATGTTTTATTATTATTTGTATTCGATCCGGAGACCTGGCCATCGACCTTCACTGGTCCTTCAGCCTGGATACATATGTTTATTGTG
>JAODAC010010561.1:0-26076 GCA_027575185.1 Mimaenictus wilsoni
CTCTCTCTCCTACATGCATGAAGAAGCATTGCTTTTGTACTGCACTGTGTCTCTTCTGATCTCCTAATACCCGTTACCGCAAACGTACAATTTTTGGCAGTTTTCTTCATTAACCAATTGGTTTTAAATGAGAAGATATTCAAACACTATCATAGCAAAACTCGGAATGGAGTACTAGGAGCGCAGAACAAGCAAGGAGTTGATGAGTAATATCCTTGGTGGATCACCTGCCTGCAGTTGCTAAGCCGGTGTGGGCTGCACCCACTTTACACGATTGGATTGGTCAAAACTTTTTAGGGGGTTTTCTACTCGACTTAGGAAGGGTTTTTGAGGTCTCAAAGTCGTAAAAAACAAAATGGAATCGAAATAGACGAACTAATAAATTCTATGAAACCTCTTGTATACGGAAAGACGAGGTTTCCGCATATGGAAGAAGGTTACGAGTGAATTCGATACAGAAACGGCGTGGACATATAGCTTTTTGGGGGTTCGGAGGGGGGAGGCAAATTGATGCGCTCCATCTAAATTTCTGGTAAAATTAGGAGAAAACAAGTAGAAAAAAAGCGGCTTCACTACTAAACCTCTTGCGATCTGGTCAGTTAGTGTTTGAAACAAAATATATCTAATTGTACGCAATAAAATAAGTTGTGAATTTGTTAACAATTATATAATACGAAAAACCGAATTTATTTAATATGTAACAAAATGTAAAATCAAACTAAAGGTATATTTAGACCTTAAAATGCGCAAATTCTATAATTTAAAAGTATTTTTCTTAGCATAAAACATTAATTTAATTATATTAAATAAGTTAAAAATTAATATCATGCACCACCGACATCTATTGAGGATAAGCTAAACTAAAAAGCTGTAAAATGAAAAGCTCACATCTGAATCTTCTTTACCGACATTGCTCTAGTTTGGCATCTCACAAATAGATGGCTCTCATTTTTAAAATAAAATTAACATTCTAAAAATTGTCAAAATTGCCAAATAAAAAAATAGTGAAAAGTATGTACTCGCAAGTAAATATTTTTCAAAAATGGGTGTTAAATTTTTGAAAATATTCAGCAATTTACGTACAAAATATTTATTGCAGCCGCAACTTCTCATGTTCTTGTTCAACGAGTCATGCTCGCTTTCTCAATTTCACATTACAAAATACGCAACAAATTATGAATAAATAATGACCGGCACTCCCCAATCGGAGAACGAAGAATTAATAAAATATTATTCAGGAAGGAAAATGATTGACGATGGTGGTGTCTGTATTTGACTTGGAAAGACTTGGTCTCTTTTCTTCCACTTCACTTCACTTAGTTCACTTTCTTGCTGGGCCGCGCCAACGCCTCATACTTGGTCTTGCTGTTGTACCAAAGAACGAAGGGAATAACCAACGAGGGCAGCGTCATGATGGCAAACGCCATCCAGTCAAGGACATGCGAGGAGAACTTCTTATCGTAGTCACGGAATGCAACGATCGCACCCTCACCAGGTTCTGAGCTGAAGGAAAGCTGCACCTAAAACACACAAAAAGCATTAATATTCACTCAAAATAATCATATATCAATTAGAATGTGTAAAATGTTATTAGACTTACCTCCTTAGAGTCTTCATTAGCTTTGTACTCAACAACAGCACCAGTAAAGTTGAAATAACCATATTTCGTTGGTCGGACGACAGCCACATGAGTAAGGTTGGTCTGGGGTGGAATACGATCCAAATGCGCCTCTAGACGGCCGCCAACCAGGTCGAAAGCCTCAGCAGGGAAGCCTTGATCCACCAGCTTGACGTTGATGGCGGCAGAATTACCCACGTTGAAGAGTGTGTAGCGTACGACGATGTCCATCTGTTCGACGAGGTAGCGGTTCATAATCTGCTTGGAGACGAGGAGGCGGGCACCGGTCTCTTCGCCTTCGCTGCCACCAGCGGCGGCTACCACCAGCGTCGCGAGGACGGCGAACATAAATTTCTTCCACATCTAAACACACAAAGTTGAATTAAAATTCGACTTAAGTTCACAGAGCAATGAAAGTAAATAGCAGTTTATCTATTGACTATACTTCAGAAGTAAAACCTTACAATTTTATTTGATTTCTCGACGGTTTCTTGACGAAAGGAATGATCGCAGATGTGTAGTTGTAGTCCAAATGACAACACACGCCGATTGCGACCTGACTCGTGGAATAAACGCGAGTGATTACGTCGGCGGATTGCGACCACGGCATCAGCCACGTTTCATTCCAAAAAACGAATTGCTAGCGACACCTATATTAATTTTGTAGAAATTTAAATGTTGTTTTACTATAGGCACCTTAATATACACAAAAAGTTTGTTAAAATACCAGCTTCGTTTTTCCATCAACTTTAATATATTAGACTTCTTGATAAAATTTGCTAGGTAATTGCTTAAAAATATAATAATTAAGGGAATGGGGTTACCCATTATCGATGGTTCTGCACATTTCATGGTAAGTTTTCCAATAAATAAGCTTTGTTAGTTCAAAAATTGTGATTTTAAAATGTGTTTGCCACTTTAAACAGGTCGATTGCTAGGATATTATTGATATTGAAATTTACATATAAAATATGTTGTCTAACATAGACGTCTCTGTATGTTACAACAGTTAAAAGTTTGAATAAATGCAACTTATTAAATATATTTACCCTCAAGTAATTTAGCTTACTATACTTTTGAAAATATACTCACCCAAATTGAAGAGAAGGTGAGTCAAGTCAAATTTGTGAGGTGCTTGCACCAGTTTTGTCAATAAAATTAGCAGGAATGGTGCGAAACACACGAAATTAACATAAAAATACTGTGTTTAAGTTTTCCACTATGGGAAAGTTGAGCACTTCACCAAAAGTGAATGTTGCATGTGTGTAATAGATGCGATTCGCAGGTAGGCGATCCTGAGCGAGGGTGTGTAGATGTACGACAAGAGCGGAGAAAATCGTTGAAAGAGGATGAGGAGGTTTGGGCAAAACCTAGGTCATTCCAACGATTCCTGACCATGGAGATCTGGGTATCCACACTGTAATACAAGAGACTATAGATACCAGCAAAAGAGAAAAGAAAAAAGGAAATACAAAATAGCTGTTCCCTTAGAGATTGAAAGGCTGGAATCACATATCATATATCATCATATCTTATGGCTGAAATAATGCAGCCCAATATATAGAAACAAGGAAAAGACGAGATCCACTCTCGCATACATAATGAACCTTCAATTTTAACGAAATTTAAATGTTGTTTTACTATTGGCAACGTAATAAACACAAATAGTTCGCTAAAATACCAGCTTTTGTTTTTCCATTCACAACTACTAATTCTAACTATTTCTTGATAAAATTCTCTAGGAGTTTCAAAATATAATAATTAAGGAAATGGTAGTTATCGATGGTTTTACACATTTCAAAAGGTAAGTTTTCCAATAAATAAGTTTTGTTATTTGAAAAATGGTGGATTTTAAATGTGTTTGCCACTTGATTGATAGCATATTATTGAGATAGGATATTATTGAAACTTACATATAAAAAATGTTGTCTAACATAGACGCCTCTGTAAGTTATAACAGTTAAAAGTTTGAATAAATACAACTTATTAAATATATTTACCCTCAAGTAAATTAGCTTAACATTGTTAATCACATAAATACATTTGCCATACTTTTAAAAGCATAGAAACTTACCCAATTTGAAGAGAAGGTGAGTTAAGTCAAATTTATGAAGTTGCACCAGTTTTGTCGATAAAATTATCGGGATGTAGCAAAAAACCCAAAATTATCATAAAAATACTGTGTTTAAGTTTCCCACTATGGGCAAGTTGAGCACTTCACGAAAAGTGAATGTTGCATGTGTGTAATAGACTAGGAATAAGATGTCTTTTGAAGTACAAGCCGTACATGCACATCTCTATCTTCTGCTTACATTCTCGAAGAGAAAATAGAATAGAAATTGAATATTATAATGTAATATTCAATTGTATTCCACCTGCTGTTCGGTTTTCACATGTCTAGCAGAGTGTGCACCCACTGGTGTCATTCGTAGAATGTAAGGGACGACGGTTTCGATTTGTACCGGTCCCATTTGCGCGGCGAAAAAGAGCTCTTCAATGACCTGCGCTTCAAAGGCGCGTAGCGGTGGTAGGCGCAGAAGAAGTTTTGAGAAACGCTCGCCACCGTCGTCGCATTTGCGCGAGACGTAAGCACGCAGCGCGTGCACAGCACGTTCCTGAAGGCGCTCTAGCCGAGCATCGCCAGCGTCAGCTGAGAAGACAACGAGGGCTTTCAAATAAGCATACTCGCTGTCGTCCACACGTAGGCGCTGTAAACTCGCGACGAACTCCTGCAAGCGGACAAGATGTTCGGCAAGTTGTTTGACGCGATTCGCAGGTATGCGATCCTGAGCGATGGCGGCGTGCAGATGTGCGACAAGGGCGGAGAGAATCGTTGAAAGAGGTAAGGACGAGGAGGTTTGGGCTAGACCTAGAGTGAATAGGTCACTCCAACAATTCCTGACCATGGAGATCTGGGTATCCACACTGTAACACAAGAGACTGTTTAGATCCAGGCAAAAAAAAATGATCCAAAAACGAGATTAAAAATAATTGTTACCTTAGAGATTGAAAGGCTGGAATACTTGCAGCCCAGTATATAGAAGTAAGGAGAAGACGAGATCCACTCTCGCATACATAATGAACGTTCAAGTACGCAGGAACGGGGGCAGGAGTTTGAAGCTGGAAGCGCATGTGATAGTCATGTAGAAGCGGACCGGAATCATCGCCGGTACTGCTTTGAGGTTGTCTGGAGTCGATGTTCGATGGTGATGCATCCATGCACTGGACCCGTGCCATTGTGTCCAGCGCAAGTGCAATCAGCTGCTTGTCCCTAGCAGCTATGAGTGCCTCAGAGAGCTCAGCATTGTCTCCTGTATCATCTAAAGAGGCTTCGTCCTCCACACTTGCTTGACTTGGAGACATGTGGTTCATCTCTGGCAAATGAGCATTCACTATAAAAATAGGACACATATAAATATTAAGTTGAACCCTAAAGTACTATTTATATAAGTTACTTTTTGTTTTTCTTTCCAAAACAATAAGTTTTACTTTGTAATAACAGTACGTTCTATTTAGTAAAGCAACTTCAAGTTTGTGGAACCCTACTTAGTATACTACTTAAAATATCACAAATAAAATACTAACACTTTGTCAATAGTGAACTAAAATTGAGATCACTGTTAGAATTAGTCATTGGTGGCGGTGGTTGTTGGGCAGGTGATTCAACAATGAGATCCTTTCGAAAGAAAATCCTTGAGAGACCGGGACTGTACGCAGGTGGTAGGGCCGGAGAAAATTCCTTCTTGTCAATAATAGGCTTCCGTTCATGTTGAACAGCTGCAAATGCAAACAACATGAACCCGTTTCACTTGGCGAAGCAAAATCAACAACAACAAAACTTACAATCAGTGCGCATTCCACATGCCAGACATTTCTGAAGGCGGCAGTATTGACATCGGTTACGATGATGTTTGGTGACCTCACAGTTCTTCGCACCGCGACACTGATAACCGAGCTGCTTACGAATGCTCCGTTTGAAGAACCCTTTACAACCCTCGCAGCTGACGGCCCCGTAGTGGCGACCAGAGGCCCTATCACCACATACAACACACAATTCGGCGCCTATGCACAGCCCACCAGCCTCCGACTTCACGTCCATTTCCTCGGCGAAGGTGTTGCACTACTTGGAACGGTAGCACTGGCGCGACACATACGCACACGCCACGCAAAATGAGAGCGTCGAACGCCGGAGCCGCGTTACACTTAAGTCGCCTCAACTCATTCCGCTGACCTTTCGGTTCATGACCTTAAAGCAGGTACACCTGCGCTTTGCGCACCAGTTACTCAGGTGGATTATCGACGCGAGATGACGCTGCTGGTCCTAAGTAAAGTTACTTAACAACTAGACTACCCAAAACACACTTTACTTTTGGCTTAAGCTTCTATTTAGGACTTCTTCTTTTCAACAGTTCTCTACTTAGTAGCTAGGCCTCTTATTATATGTCCACCATTCGGTTATCTACAGTTATATTTCGGCTAATTGCCGCCAGCTTCTGAACAACACTATTATGTACACGTACATGTTTCAACAATCGAATCATTTAGCAAACATTTAACGGTTTTTGACACCCTGATTCGTCTACAATACTAGCTAAAGTCACTTTATACATGACATTCATAACAATTTACATTTAGTTTTACGCCGCTTTTTCTTCGGTTAGGTTTTCGTTTATAAAATGTTTGAGTGATATGACTTGATATGTCGTTTCACTATTCCACTTGCGTCGTTTGGTAGTTATACTGATAACGTAACAATTTCTGCATTCAAGATACAAGAGTTCTACAAAAATGGTATAAATTCAATACAGGAATCCAACAACGATAAAAATCCTATTGTCATACATTTTACAAACAGTGTATACTAAGTTACAAATTCTTCTGAATGACATCATGATGCACGCAACATTTTGTGTTTCATTTCAACAATCCTGCTCTTTTCATTTATTTCAATCCTGGTAAGTTGTGTTCGGGGTTAAGTTATGACGCTTATCACAATATGTCACTACGCAAATTGATCTCAATGTGTGGCGTGAATATGCGCTCTCTTCATCATCGAATGTTGGATGTTTGACGGCTGAATAAAATTACTCGGAGGCGTTGATGACGATGGTCTTACCCTTGGGATCATCAAAGCGGTCCATTGTCTTAATGTCCATGATCATCGCAAGGCCGAATGAGAGGATGATGGCGAAGATGAAGGTAACAAAGAGGCCAGACCAGATGGCTGGGGAAGTGAAGCCTATGCAATCATAGGAATCATCGAATTTATCGTCAGGCTTGAGTCCATCCGGGAAGTACTGTAACTGAAAAGATAATGGGAACTGCACAAAGGTTGATTGTTCCTCGGGTTTTTCCTTGATCGGCAACGACCTTATCCTCATCGCACTGTTGCAACTGTAGGAGAAATTTTGTGGGGCGTGGATGCTGACTGCATACGTGCGATCTTTAAAGGTGAAGCTTGGGGCGATCCAGTTTAGAAACAAGTCGAATTTGTAGTTCAACTTGACTTCACCCTGATTCGTTGCGAAAATAAGGGTGCCTTCTTTAGTACCATCATTATGATCTTCACTAATTCTTGAGACAGTCATTTTTTCACTAAAAAGATAGAACATTATACAATATATCTGGGAAATTGACAAAGTTTTCGGTCTTACTCTTTCCCATTAATGTCTGTGTAGTGGAAGGTTCCATTAACGAAGATGAGATAGTGGGCAGTCCTTCGTATTATTGGGTCGGTAGTAGTTGCAGCTCTGGTCTGTCTATGTTTAACAATGTCGCTTGGTACAAACCAAGATGCGTGGCGGCCAGTGTAAACAGCAAGAACATTATCCCTACTGGCAGAGACCTTCTCATAGACTTCAGAAATGAATTTAGCTGGAAAGTTAAAAAATCAGAATCTTTCAACGCTATACCAGGAAGAATTAAAAACGTACAATGCCTTTTGAGCATATCAACTCTATCTTCATCCTCCTTGGCATCATCCAAATCAATGATGAGCTGCCTGCTCTCTAAGAGCTTGGGGTTCTTAATGATCTCATCAACAGATACAGACTGGATTTCCTTAGCGAAGGTTTGAAGGACGTTCATGGGAGAATCCACCGTAGGCAGATAGGTCACTCTGGTGTGGTCAGCCAATTGCCTCAGCTCATAGAAAGTCTGAGCTGAGAAGTCTTCAGGACTGAGGCTCTGTTCGGCAAAGATGATAACCCTATCGGTCTGTTGATGAGCCTGCTTTTGCTGCAGGATCTCTGTGAAAGTATCTGCGTTCACATGACTTACTGCTGGAAGGAATCCCTTAGTCCTAGGAGTATTTACAAAGAAACTTAATGTATTACAATTTGGTCCTAATGAATACTAGTGTACTTACGGGATGGTTTGCCACATATAAACCGAAACAAATTCATTTGCCCTGACTGTAAAGACACCGACTGCAAGCAGCAGAAGGAATTGAGGTGTTAGGCCCATATTGCTGATGACTATTACTGCGAGAAGACGCCCGAAACACCTCCGGGAATGTTATAACTAGTCACGTGAAAACTAGGTGGAACGATGTAGCGATCATATGGTTCGCGTTGACGTCCGCCGAGCAACTGCTTGATTTTGATTGGGAGGTTACTAAGTTCTCACGAGTTCAGTCTCGTTCATATCTTGACCAACAGATGGCGCTGAAAAGCAGGATATAAAAATGGAGAATAATATATCAAAATGTCGGATCTTTCTTTTACAGATATTCGAAGCCTTGTATCATTCATATCTGCAATGCTCTTTCCCTCTATTACATTCAATGTCATTTTACTGAGTAGATATGATAAAAGAAAATAGTCCATTTTTAGATACAAGTTGTAATTAAAATTAATCAATTAACATCCGTAAAATCATCGCAATCGCAATTTTCTGCAATCTCCATAATATCATTCAGAACCAAGGACTTTTATCACTATCAACGAAAAATCACTAAAATTATTTACAATACAATCGTTTTACCGTTAATTAGCTTAATCGGCCATTTTGTGGCGCCTCTAGGTTAGGTACATCTGCATTCTCATATAAAACTTACTTAGGACGCCGAAATTCGTAATAGTAAAATCTTAAAATGCAAATATAAATCTCTGGTCTAGTACGAAACAAATAAAATACATAAAACCTTTCACAAAGGAAACAAATTTAACATTTAACGAATGTCTCATGATTGCACCCGGGGTGCCTGCCCCGCCGTCACAAATAGTGCCAATTTGCTATTCCCGCCTTGTGGGCAGGGCCATGTCAGCCTCCACTTTGACAACTTCTCCACGCATCGAAGAAATATCATTCTTTATCGAGTCATATTCAAGACGCGAGCGTTTTATAGGAGGATAGTCCAAGTCATCCTCATCGTCCGATATATCCGGCTCTATAAATTTTCGATCGTCCCCGCTTATAAGTCCACCGGTCCCACCGCCAGCGGTACCTAAACCGGCACCTTTATTACGATCGAGAAATATTCGTAAGTCCTGCAATGCCTGCTTAAACTCATCCTCATGCAGCTTACAAAAGTCCTGCAGTGACCCACCCTGCAGAATTTCCGTACAATTCGACCGAATGATGGTCTCGTACTTGGCGGACAAGTCGCCCAAATACTTGACGAAAGCTGCTGTGCCGTTATCCTTCTCCTCAGCGGCAACCTCCTCCTCCTTATTGAAGACGATGAATTCGTCCATGTTCATTGGATCCTCTTCTTCCTTTGTGGGGTTAAAAAGTAGGGCGCGTCGAGCGGCCATCATTTGCTGTTCGCCCACTTCGAGATCTTTGTTCTCCGCCGAGCGAAGATTGGGCAGACAGACAAGGAGTGTGGAGAAGAGGACGATCATTAGACACGTGGTCGGCGTCGCCTTACTGGAGCCAGAGCAAAGCAACTCTTGCAGTTTCTTCAGCTGCTCGGAAAGTTTGGTATTCTCACGATTGAGATACTTTAGCTTGCTTTTAAGAAGGTCATTTTCCTCGTCTGTTTTCCGAGCCTTTTCTTCCAATTGATCTACATATTCCTTCTTGCGTTTCCGGGAATCCTGAGCGGAGATCTTATTACGAATTTTTCGTCTTATACGCTTCAATTCTTTCTCTTCGTATTTCGTAAGGGGGTAGTGTGTTGGTAGTTTAATCCCCTCCTTCATCAGTAGACGCTTCTCTTCGCCTGTGAGTTCCAAGGCTGGGTAGCTGTTACCATCCATTGGCATTGGGTGGTCCACATCAATATCATCTACAAAAAATAATACTATATTAGAAAGCCCTACTTCCTAGTATAGACGTACCCACCATCAACTGATTCAGAGCTCGTCGATGCGGCGTACTGGGGGGAGACTTTCTTAAAGACTGGCTTTGCCTGAGCTGGGATAAATTTCAACCCTTCAACGCCAAGATCATTCGCCCGAATCACCTTCAATTTCTTAATGTCCTTGACATTAACGGGCAACAATAGAGAGCGACCACCTGCTTGCACCCGAATCACCTGATTCTTCCCGGTATTGATGATCTTTTTCGTATTCGTGCCCAAAATTGGGATATCTACACCAAAAACCATAAACATCCAATTAGAACCTACAGTCGACTTCCTCAATCTAGCGCAATCTAGAAGGCATGTAACCAACCTTGAGAGGATTTCGTGACCACGAATTTCTTCACCGGCTGCTGTTGCTGTTGAACGACAGCAGGCGTAACTCGTTTGATCAACTTATGAGTTACATTATTCACCACCGGCGTGTGCACAACGGTGTCTTCAATAAATTGTTGTAGGTGTTGATCATTCTGCATCGATGTCTGATCAATTAAACTGTAATAATCATCGCTGGTAAATGTCTCGCTTGCTTGGTTACCGAACAACGTGCTAGAAAATCAACGGAAAGAAAAAATAAAAGTCTAACAAAAAAGCGGTTCACCCAAAAACATTTACAAAGAATGCCAAAGACAAGAAAGCAGAAAATATAGAGCAAAAGTAATGCATATAAAAGCTTGCGAGAAACTATTAAATGCTCACTACAGAATCAAGAGAGTGTAAGAAGGTGGGAGTTGCAAGATACTAGTCACTTTTGTTCCAATTTCTTTTCTGCGCGAAAAGTGAAAGGTCACACTCGAGACCGATTCGATTCCCCCAACCAGTTTATCTACTCAGCGTACAACTCCACTATGAGCCTCGTGATTAATTTGCATGCACTGCGAATTTATTACTTGCATGATAATATCGATCACCATGCGGTTTTAGCGAGGTTAACTCCATATGGTACCGCGATACATATCCGGTACCAAATGAAAATTGAGATTACTGAATGGTAACATTTATCAATTTTAAGTAACATGACTTACATCTGTTCGTGGAAGTTATCGCTATCGTTGGACCCAACATCGCTATCCGTCCGAGGGCTGTGGTGAAGTGTGGATGAAGGTGAGGTTGACGGGGATTCGATGCCGGATGTGCTTTCTGCAAAACTGTCGTCTTTCAGCAGGTCATCGTTGAAAAACCGCATTTTATCATCGTCAATTACGTCCAGGAAATTCTCTTTTTCCATAGACATAACCGAGTCGAAGAAGTCTGATGTCTGGAAGAGATATTAACGCCATGTAATTAGGCACGAGTAAACGGTGTTTGATGGTAATCTAATGGCGCTATTTTCGGTTAGGTTCGGTATGAGTCGGTTTTCAATGGGTCATCAGCCTAAACTTCAATGGACTAAGATAAGCGATTACTGATAACTACCGATTTGCAAAACTTGGATAATAGGGAAGAATTTCGAGAGAACAATGGAAGTTTTCCTATTTCGTAATAGAAGTTCTTACGATCTCTGTACAATTCTATAAATTGATAATTTATGGGTACCTTCAAAGTGAAGGTACCACGGACACGCATCGCCTGTAAATTATGCATCATGTACAGTTAAAAAATCCGGTTTGGCATATGTGACTCCTGAAAAGACGGAATGATGCAATTGAGAGCTTGAGCTTACCATCATGTCCGGAGCGTCGAAATTGAAGTCCATATTGTTGATATCCATGTTGAGCTCGTCGCTGTTGGCGGAGTCGCCGCCTTTCAGCACGTAGTCGAGCAGCTGCGACATATTTTCCCGAGACGTATTTACGCGGCCGTGTGGGAAACTAGCGCATCGCACTCACTTTCTGGGCAGACGCGACGAGGAAACGGAACAAAGGACCGACGGGCACTAGTGCTATGTATATATTTAGAGGCACTTGCGCTGCAGCAATCCAGCCGGAGGATGGTGCAATCGCCGGTGGTACACAGCGAAGGACTACGATATATCCGCACCGTTAGCTGGAATTTGCCAACGTCAACTAAATGCGCGTAGACGGCAGACGGGCGGCAGACGCACGGTGTGCGAGACGACTGCTGGGCGGTGCGCGGTGGTCAACTGCAAATGACGGCATCGGATCGATCCGGTATGACTGATGCGCGTGCGCTTAGTAAGTCGAGTTAAGTGGGGAATGATTTCACCCAGAAGCCGTACTCATAGGATAGGTTCAACTGGGCTGCTTCGTTCCCGACAATTTGTCTCCTGCAAATCAGGTCTATATGAACTCCTCTAGACCTTACGCTACTTTCCACAAATTTTAACATAGGAGTATTTTCGTAATGTTTGTAAAGACCTAAAGGAGAGGTCTAAAACCTTTACAGTCGACTGTGAAGTACTAGCTTTTGGAAATATTGTAACTATACTGAGGACATCCATAGAATAGACACAATAGGCTAATTCACGTTTTGCTATTTGACTCCTGCAAATCAGGTCTCTGCACCTATAGACATCTAAACTAGTTTCAAAAGTATAAAACATATCCACAGAGTCTTCCCTACATCATAATGATAGGTGTACGTGTACGTCGTGAAAATATGCGAAATAAACGTATATATGAAAATAATAATAATAAACCTGTCACAAATTTCCTCGTATTCCACATATCCTTTACACCTCCAATATATGAAAATATTCTTGATATACTTATATACGAAAAAATGCTAGATATACGTATATTTGAAGGGAGAAATATTTGTTCAGAATTCTGACGAGAGAACTATGTGTAGAGTCGTAAGGCAGCACAGGATGGGCTCTGGAATCTCCATTACCCTTAGTGTTCGACTTTCTATACCATCTTAATTTGTCTGTATATTATCCACTCTTTTCGGGAATTTTGAAACTTGCATTTCGGGAATTATGACTATTCTCAGATCACCAAAGAATATGCACAATTAGGATTATATATGACATATGACCCGCGGGTCATTGAGCGACCCAATTTCTAATTACAGGTTTGCCCTATAATGAAGTAATGCAATCACCATATGAGACACATATGGTGGGGGGGGGCCTTGCGACCATGACTTCGTATTAGTGACCCAACCTTTACTACATAGATTGTGGTTTTTGATTTATGACGAGAACATATCAGCCGACAGACGCTTTCCATCGCACACCAAATGCTGCGACTCCATACCTCTGAGCTAAAAGACAAACGGCCTATTTATCTCGAAGGATTGCTGGCCGACGACTACCCGTTTGATATAAGGAATTCACGAGATGCACGGTTAATCAAATAAACTCACTCGGTCTAGATCGGAACTTTCTTTATTAGGCGCGAGCTCAGCGCGGTGCTTTTTTATACGTGTGGGGCTCATCCTATGCCCAAAGCCTTCCTGTGGAGCCGCTGTCAGTGACCGTCGTTGCCTCGCTCCAACCCTTAGTAACGGCTGTTTCCAACGGTCATCTATCGTACAATCAACCGTAGTTTTCAACCGTCAACTCCAATAAATATACAAACATGGCTCATCGCATCGTCTCCATAGGTTCTCGAAAATTTAGATTAGTTACACCAAGTTAAGATAAAAGAGTGCGTTTAAAATAAATATTGACACCAGGCGGCACATCTTCTACATCCATGTGATATGCTCGACCAGATTGATTTGACCTCATTGTCGGGCGAGGGTTGTGGCCGCATGTGGGCAAAAATAAAAATTGTCGCCTAGTATCTGTATCTGGTATAACAATTATTAGTCCCCGTTTTAGACAAATATTTGCAGGGTCCCCATTGAGCCAAATCTGGCCGCCCCCCAAAGTCTGAACTTGTTACAATGCACACAATAGATTGCGAAACGTTTAGAAACGTTTCCTTGGAACTTCAAAGGGACCCCTTAAAATTAAGTGCATTGTTACTATATTGGGGTAACAATAAATATTATGCTTTACAGTTACATTACAAATAATACATACAAAATCTGATAAGTAGTACTTGAAGTGATTTTTACATGATTGATAGGACTTTAAAGCATGGTTTTGCTGCGGTAAGCTCAGAATATCACCGATTTGCAAACGTTTCAATTTCATATAATTTGTTTACGGGCGTCATGCCTTTTTAAATTTAGCGTGCTTAAACTGCAAGGCAGGCAAAACGTCGTAAACGCGTGTCGCATAATTGGAAAAATCCAATTGCGCCGTAGAAAGCCTATTTTTATCCAACCACCAGTGATAACAGTATCACTGCACTGGTGACAACCTCAACAAATCCCTGCAAATTATATAACCCTGCAAGTAAAAGGCTTATCTAAACATTTAGCCAAAACATTCTACGATCCAGTCCAAAAATGTAATTTATTTACGTTATAGTGCAAGTACAAGTCAAAAATCTATTTTTTAAGAGAATGTAGAGTGTTGTACAAACAAGCCGCCATCTTTCTTTCTTTTTTACATGTCACTCTTAACAAACTACTTCGTAAACCTGGATAGTTGCGTAAAATGTACCTTAAGTCGTTATCTAATCACAAGATACCGAGATATCGTCTGTAACCTTCATACTGCGACGAAAACAAGTCCGCGTTAGAATAGTTATTATGTCACTTGCGCCTGTAATTTTTAAGTCAAGATTACAGAATTATTATAAGTCAAATTTCAAGTTATTCGCTGTCGCTATACACGGCAGACTTGACACGACGCTCAATATCTCGAATATTGGCCAATGAGTCCATCTTCATGAAGTTCGTCTCTTTAGTGTCTCTGCACACTCGACGTACCAACAATATGGCAGCTGAGACCATACCCATAGAGAAGAAGAGGATAAGGATGATGAAGACTCTATAGCACCATACGTCTTCCATCAGGAATGCACGCGCCGTCAGAGGGTAACAGTAACTCTCAGACGGGGTGCGTTGATACAGGAAGGCATCCGGGAAACATTCCGTACACGAATAGTCGGCACTTGCATTACAGGACAGACACGAGTAGTGACAAGGTTCGCAGGCCAAAATGGTGGGAACTTCAGTCGGATTGTAGTTGTACTCCGTATACGAGGCAACATAGAAACCTGGAGGGCAATGATCTACGCATGCGTTGTCGAAGAAATAATAGCTTTCCATGCAGACTACAAATAAAAAGAAAACAAAAATAGACATTTTATCTACGAAATTGTGCTTAAGCTGGCCTTTCACACTACCAGCTCTCGGCTTTGTTTTATGTCTTATACCTTATCTGACCAATGTATTTAATAGGAGATAGTAGACTTTCAAATTTAATTCAAATCTAACTATCTAATAAAGACGTTGATCATATAGGCTTAAAAGGTCTGAGCTTGAAAGCCGGGAGTCTGAATAGAGTCATCGGTGTTGACTGCAACGATAATTTTCAGAAATCTCTTCAGGGAAGTCAGCTGAATCAAAAATACCCGAGAAAACTAAGAAATAATACGTAGTTGTCACTCTAGAAGAGAATCCAATATACGAGTTATCTCGTAGTTGGCAGGCAACGTAGTAACTATGCATATGATCTATCCGGTTGATTTGTCTTAATAAGAATCAAATTCCAGCAACATGCAACTTTTTTACTGTCTGATACTATTGAAAATTATGTAATAATGGCGTTAATTTTAGTCGTCATTGAGTATTTTTATAACAATCAGTTTCCCGCCATTATATATAAGTCTATATATTGATCAAGTTAAATAAAAAAAACCTCTTCAAATCCTTGCTCAGCCAACAAAAATATCTACTAATCATGTACCCATAAGGTTTAATCTCTCATGCATTCTCAAAGCTTTCGTTTATCGCTCGAGATAAGTTGGTTTACGCAACAAGATGCCCGACAACAATATCCAATCCACACGCATGCATAAAACGCAAACAAACGCACGTAAAACGTAAAATAACATAATAACTTAAGTAACATTACAACTACTTGGAAAAAAAAATAAGACGAACATTCAAAAAAAGACTAAACTATATAATAAAATGAGAATGCATTTTGGCACTCACCTAAGTCGACGCTAATTGGGCGTGATGATATTTGGTGGTTGTTAGGATGACAAATGACACGCGAACCTACACCTAGACATAAGAAACAGCAACAACAGCACATCAACAACATCACAGGACATAACAATCAACGCTCCTTTTCATTTCGTATTTTTATTTTCCAGTATTTCACTTTTTTTCATTATTTGTAATTTACAAATATTCATAAAACCGTTTGCATCATTTAGCGTCTAAACTTATTGGTTTAATCTCGTTATTCAATCGGCAATGAGAACCAGTACAATTCCGTTGGGGCGCATGCGCGTATGGCTGAGGGTATTCCACCCTTCAAAACCCAAAAATGGCCGTTCTGCGTTTTTAATCGTACGTGTATAATATTGTCGTTGTTATTATGTATAATTTGCGATATTGACTCGTCTCAGGTGGCGCATGTAGTGCACGAAATAAAAATAGCTGACTAACAGACTAGGCCAATTCGACTGGTTTTCTTATTTTGTTTGTTATTTGTTTTTACGTGTTTTTTTTACGTCTGTTTACATGTTATCTTACAATAATTGGAATCATTTATAGCGAAATACGTCGTTTGTTCTGTTTACTGCATTCGAATATGTACATTGTTTGATTAACTTTATTTTCCGTCCATTTTGCACGTGGTTTACCTGTTTTGTCTAACTTATACCTAAACGTTTAACCCGTTCGCAATCTCAATGTCAATCTCATGCGCAAGCGCAGTAGTCACATCATTAAATCGTCTTAAGTCTAAAAAAATTACTTGCATATTATACGAGGAACTACCAGCGTTATTTTGTTCTTCTCCTACATCATCTTCGTCATCATCATTATCAAATCTTCATCAATTGATTTAAATTAATTAAACTTTCGCCTTATCATCCTAGTGTCGTTTATAATATTTATATATAAAACGTATTAACATATGTACACCACTACACAATTAAATAAATCACAGCGAATTGTATTAATATGTATATCTGCACATAAGGCGTTAAACAATTAAAACAAAATAGAGGATGGCTCGAGTAACAATTATTGGTAAAAATTCGCGTGGCTGAAGGAAGGCAAGTGCTGAGTTGACTTTGGTGCCATTTTGTAGTGATTCTCTCTATCACTACCACACCTTCCTTCACCCCGTTATTCGTAAGTAATTCGGCTAAGTTAGGAATAGAAACAACGCGCAAATCGCCATGCAAATCAAAAACAATTGAGCGCGATAAGTTGAGCTACGATATGTATAGAAAATTATTGCGAACAAAAAACGAATGGCGAACAAGATGGCGTCGCACGCGACCGAAACCAACAATCTAAACTTAGGTACGTAATTGCACTTTATCGATATTCATCTATCGAAATACAAACTTTGCCACTGTGTGCGTACGTGTTCGATTAGTTACGTCTTTCACATTTGTGAGTTTTTGCGTGTAATGTGCAAAAAAATCAAATAATTGGTAAACAGATATTTGGCACGGATATGGGCATGGTCTATTAAATTGCACCAACCCGAAAAAATGATATAGGTATATTGCAACTCGCGCTGAGTAAATGTGGAGATTCTCAAGTGTTTACTTAAAAAACGTTAACTTTTTTCTTCATTTTTTTTTGTATTATTCCACAGCCTTTGAGAATGAATTGATTTTTTACTTCGTTTATCGTTTTTTCTTCTTCTTGTTACTTTTGGCTAGTTATAAATACGTTTTCCTTGTTTAGTAAATACGTTAATTATTTTAGGTATGTTACAATATTTGGCGGTGCGTCTCTGTTTGCGTGCGTGTGTGGTAGCGTTATTGATTTTGTTCTAGGGTATTTTGCACTTGCTTTTCGTTCGAGTGCTGTCGGGCGCGCAGATTGCGCGGCGTGGGGGAGGAGCCAGCGGCCAACCCGCCCACCACACGCCACCGGCCCTATCACAAAGCGACGCGCTGCGCTGTGATTGGTTATTGTTGCCGAGAGCGGCGCTGAGAGCGCGCGCGATTTGCGCGAGCTGTGCCAGCGCGCGCCAGCAGAGGGCGCTCGCGTAGTAAATGGTAATGGCAAGCAACGCACCTATGCACACGCCCCCTCGCGCCTGCTTGCATCCGCTCATTGCCTGCTGCGCGAACTCATCTTCTTCCTCCAAATCTTTGCGAATCTGTAAACAATTATCGTGTTAATCATGGCATGGATCTTTTGCATTTGATTTTGAATTACCTCAGGGATAGTACTTTTCGGTTCATCATCAGAGTCGATGACGTTTTCATTGATATCTTCTGAATGAACGAAGGTGGTCCCTGATACTGGTACTGGGTCTTTACTTATCCCAGCCACAACAGCTGGTTGGGTGGTAGTACCGTGGAACACCAGGTCCCATTCATGTATCTGGGCTGCAAATTGACAAATTTTAGCAAGCAGGCAAAACATAACCTTGTATAATCTAAATCCAAATATGGGAAGTCTACGAAACTCTACAAAAAATCATACCAAAGATTACGAAACAAGTGATTAGTACTCAGGTTTATTAAGAGTCTGGGAAAAGTCAAAGGGGTGAAACAAGCGTCAAACGTGAACACAAAAACCACGTGCACGTGTTTACCACTTTTATTTCTAGATGGAGCTGTTGTAGTCGTAGAGGTCGAAGTGGCGCCGACGAGTCGCGTTTCGCTATTGCGATTCGAATTCAGATCGCGACTCTTCTCCTTCTGTTTCTGTATCTTTTTGCGATGCTCGTGTACGCTCTCAAATTCGCGCTCGGGGATCATGATCGGATAGGTAATGCTGTAGTTTTTCGCGTACTTGCTAAACTTGGATGCGTTTACGGCGTAATAGAACGGCAAGAAGTCCGGCTTCTTGCTGCGCGCCTCGAAAACCGGCTTCGTCGTCGGCTTCGACTTGGCCTTGTTCTTCGCCTTCAGCTTCTTGTTCTTTTTGCGCTCTTTGGGCGGTGATGTCGCGCCGCCATTGTTAGTCGTCGCGTGTGCGTTATACTTTTTGTTAGTTATTTTCGCGGATAGTTGGGAGGGGTCTAGGTCGTTGGGATTCGTCTGGTTGACGCCGTACAGCATGAGCGACCACGACTGCAGCGTGGCACGGCCTGCAAAACAGCATTAGTCATGTTAAGATGGGTTAACCCCAAGACAACCATCCCCCGGAAGACACACGAAGCAAAGCGGGAACCGTAATATGGGACCAACGAGTGTAAGTCGGGTTACCTAAGAGACGGCCGTCGTTGTGCACTTCCAGCGTCCAGGTTCCGATCGGAGACTCGCCCCAGGAGTGGACGGACATGAACGGCCAATTGGTGAAACCATTGCGGGAGAGGTCGTGGATCCTATGAGCAAGGAGAGTCACTCGGGTACCCATCGGTGAAATCAGCTGAATGTTGAGGTCCCCACGTTTGTGCGAAGTAATGGTTAACTTTGCCTGAACGTGTTCCAAGAACTTCACTTGTCCAGCATCAGATACAGTGAGAGAAAGCACTACCACACTTCTGGCAGGAATTTTCCTGGAATGCCAATACATTGCACTATATAGCCTTCAATTAAACTAACCTTTAAATACGTACTTATCAGTTTGAGGCGCTTTAATTTCGAAGCTATGCTGTTCTGGAACCGTAACCCACTTCCGGGCTAACCTAACCATTGCATGGGCATCCATCAGACCATATCCGAAACTATGGGACACGTTCCGTCCCACACCGTTGGTCTGCCAATCATGCGCCACAAGATTTTGAGGCCGAGCCGTCCTCACCACTATGTGTTGCATGTCCCTCCATGTAAGTTTAGGATTAGCTTCTAGGGCTAAGGCGCAGATACCAGCCGCGAGAGGAGCTGAAGCCGAGGTACCCGTATGACTTGAAGTACACGCATGATGAAGGTCCGTGGTGACGACTTGTCTCTCGCCAACCTCACCCGAACTGTATGTCGTAGCTAGAGTAGAACTGCACGCTTCACTATACCAAGGCACGCGACCGTGTTCCGTCGCGCTAGAGATACTCAGCGAGTAGATCGAATTCGTGTATCCGTCACAGTTACAGTTGTCATGATCACGTCCCCCGTTCCCCGAAGCCCACACGAAAATCGACCCTTTGCCATCGCGTCCTTTAGTTACACCCTCGACGAAGGCACGTGTCGCCAACTCGCCTGGACCGTCAACGGTTTTACCATCGTCATCCGGACCCCAGGACGCACTATAGATATCAATATGTTGCGGATTCAGACTGAGGGAGCGGGCCTCCACCGCATCTGTCACATCACCGTCTAACATCCGCACACCACCCACTTGAGCGCCATGGGCTACACCTAGGGAGCAGATGGAGTTGTTGGCAGTGGCTGCTACCTCTCCGGCGCAGCGGGTACCATGACGATTGGAGTCGATCATATCGTAGCGAGGACTTGGATCGGTATCTTGATTATTGACATCGTAGGACGCCATTGGATCCTTGAAGAGAAAAGTGTAAACTATGGAAAAGTGTAAACCCCAATCGTAGGTATCCCCCAAACTACTATCCAGGACACCCACAGAAACACCTAGACTAGATTTAGAATCTGGAGATTGCAATAGGGAACCTTAGATAACAAGAACACCGAAGATGACTTACATAATTTTGAAGAAGATCAGGATGATCCTTCTCTAAGCCATCATCAAGGATGGTAACCACTGCACCTTTCCCAGTAATGCCTTCCTGCCACGCTGGGATGACATTCATATCCAAACCCACACCGCGATTGAGGTACCACATGTTGTTCCATCGGATATCCGAAAACTCCATACGATAATCCCTCTTCGAACGTCTCTTAACCCTCTGTTGTTGAGCCCAGGAAATTCTTGTATCAACTGCTAACTGAACACGTTTTCCAGGATGTGGATTCACAGAACGACGTACTATTCTTGGATGGGAGAAGTGATAGTAGTCTTGGAATATCTAAATTCAAAAAAAAACGAACATTACAACTTTATACCTTCAGCCCTTATCCAATTAATACAAAAAGATTAGAAACTATGCAAACATATAACTGTGCATTGTTTATTCCGAAATTTACGCAAACAGATTATGTTGTGATAAATAAACAAAGCAAACATTCAAATATTGAAACACGGCTTTGTAATATTTCACACAGAACGTGCGATTTCGTGCAACTACGAAATCGACAAAATCGGTCGCCGTTTTGAGTTTTAGTCGGCGACCGAGCGGAAAATTCAGCGTGACAATCATGTCACGCACTAATTGCGTAATAAACGCTATGGTTTCGAGTGGATTTCGCGTGCGAATCAGTGCCGGGCGGGCGTCACCGAAAAACGCGTTCCGTTCGCCCGAAACCGCCGCCGTCCGAATCGATTGTCATGTGTGATTTGCACGGCAAGCGAAGGGGGCTTGGGGGTGGATGGTTCGGTAGGCGAGCGTTATTTGAAACGGGATTAAAATCGTCACGACGCATGACGACATTTTGTGCGAAACTATTGCATACCGAACCCAAAACACACCTAGAAATGTTTACCTCCTGCTGAATGTTGCGACAAGCGCACACCTTTTTCCATCTTCATAAGAAGAGATGCATCTGCAAAGAGTTGCGAAAGCCATAATTGTAGAGCGAAGTTATCTTTGTTCTCATTGGCATTTAGGTGTGTCTATAGATTTTTTTATTGAAAGTGTAGGAATATATTTACAATCTCTGAACTATAGTTTTTTATTGGTACAATCAGGGATAATCGTGCATTTTATTAACTGGTGAAGAGAGAAAAAGTGACGAAATGTATTATTTTCCGAGGATTACTACGGGAAGCATGGAAATTCGTATTTTCCCGAGCACTGTTCGTGCTTTTGTGAAGTAGTGCAGAGAAATAACTCACACAAATTGCGTTGCAGTATGGAAAATAATATTTACCATTTCGATCTATGTTCATTTTGTAAAGATCGAAAGTCCAGGAATAGATTTGCAACCTCTGAAATTTAGTTTTCTGGCTAAAAGTCTAAAGTTCTGTCTTAAATGTCTAAAATCACTGATATTCGAGCTTTTTATGAAGTTATGCGGAGAAAGGGAAACTCAGGAAAACTATTATGTTTAAATGATTAATTTTTGGTCCAAGAAAATTCATATTTTCATTTGTAATTCGTGCTTCTGTTAAGTAGTGCAGTCAAATAGCTCCCAAATTGCTTCTTTCCTCCGGATTCTCAATGACAGTAAGCCAATTAATATTTTCCTTTCCGATCAATGATTAGATGAAAAGAGGCATTGGATGAGAAGTAAGGGAATGGCAAACGCCAAGTTTGCTGCGGGTACCACAAGGAAGATTTCTGTACGAGATCTAAGCAGGTTAAACCTGAGGTCATAAGCACTACTATCGATGTAGCATCATCAAGGAACATTTACATTTGTGAACAATTACACTGTGGTGTAATAACAGTAGAGTGTCACCTCACCATCTACTTATGGAATGCTACTTGCTCAAGGAGCCACGTAGAGAATCCATGTCTATGGACTTAATTTTGTATAGAAAATATCTAAGGGACGCTATGGATGCAAAAATAAGAGAATAGTACTTTAAGGAAGTCCGCAATTGGCACTGGCAAATGCTGACCCTAAAATGTCTATCCTTTTACATTTTATTACATTAATACTTTCCTTCTTGTTTACTACAACGTTATTTCCTTTTAATTGTTAAAAACATTTAATGTTTTAATTGAACACAAACATGCCAACATGAATATATAAAATACCGAATAAACCATTATTTTACAAAATTGAATGCACATAATATGCATCATGATCATAAATAAATGCATCATAATAAATCATAAACTCACGAGTTATGATCGTGAATACTTAAATTCATATATTTTAAAGGTTAATCATGGATTTTCGTAATTGGTTTACACATCATTCATGCTGTTACTAACCGCACCTGGCCGCAAGGAAATAAACAGGGGAGAAAGAAGTGTTCTCCCCTTGTCAGAATTTATTACTAAAAATGTAAAAACATACTAAAAACATATTTCTAAGGAAAATATTCTAAAGCATATCAAATACATATCTCAGGTAGCATGTCAACTATCACCAGTTCCAATAGTTCAGAATATCCTCGCACATTAAGCCATGTGAAAAAATGTCTTAACATATAGACGTCTGTCAGAATTTAGCATGTCTCGTTCTAGGGGTACTAAACGAAGTTCAGTTGAACTGACCATACTCGTAGCAACACACACGACATTTTTACGTCTTTCCTTGGCAATGTCAGTCTCATCATAATCTATGGAGACAGGCCAATCGCAAGGATCATTTATTAACCAACTAGGACCTTCCCACAACCTACTGGCTATCAATTGCTTCGGTGTGTAACCTCTTGAAGGCAGATCAGCTGGGTTAAATCTCGACTTGTCTCCAACCTTTGATATTCGTCAAACTACGAATCTCGCAATAATGCATCTGTCGGAACAACAAGACTTTCCTTTACAGTACGATACAGCCTTGCCCCTATTGTAACCGCCATCAGCTCCATCCGCGGTATAGATAATGATTTGACTGCTGCCACTCTAGACTTCGCTATCAACAAACTCAACTTTCTCGATTCCCATTCTTCTCCTCTTGACTTAACCCTCACTTACCTCAGTAAGCCTTACTTTGGAATATCTTTCACAATCATAATATCTTTCTTTGGAATAGCTTTCAGTCGCGACCACCACAATGCTGCAACGTCGTACTCCTGAGCCAAAGACTTTCAGACTATTTTCGTTGGTCTGCTGGCGGACGACTACCCGTCGTCTGATGTGAGGGAATCAAACACATTCACTCTCTTTATTTATGCGAGCACGGTGCTTTTATACAAGAATGGCGCACCCCTTGCCTCTTTTCGCCTACCTGAGGAGCCGCCATCAGCAACCACCGTTGGTACGCGTCAACCCTCAGTAATGGCTGTTGCTGCATCCGCCGCTCAACGGTTTCAAACCGTTTTCAACAGTTTTTTCGTTATATTTTGTGGGTTCTTAACAGTAACTCCTCTGCCATGTCAGGGTCGCCACATATATATTACGGGGAATGCCGGTTCAAGTCCGGTGGGAGGCATCATTCATTTTCTCTTTCTAATTAACGAAAATCGTGTTTAGCATCTTAAACATTGCTTATCAATGATTCTTCATACTTGTTTGTGGTTCTTGACAACAAGGCCCTCTGAACCCGAATTAGCAAAACATGCCGCTGTACATTTTCTTCAATCGAGCAAAGAAATATATTATCATTATCATAGTTCCTGGAGAATTATAAAAATCGTTCCCTCTAAGCAGCAATCCACTTTCCTTTAGAATTCGTGCAAATGTTAATTGAGTTGTCAATAATAAAACCGCAAAATTTATGCAAACTCTCAATAAACTTGAAATGCAACAGAGGAATTTGTAAATTTATGTAAAAAAGGACTGCCTTATTTTTCAAAAAAAATCTTCAACTTTTAGAAAATGCACAAGCATTTCAACATTTATAGACATTGTAAAAAAATTACTAAAAAAAACAACGAAACAAGTCACATAATAATAGATAATGAAGTTATATCAATCTACCAAGCTTTTCAGCTGCCTTGACACAAATCTTTCCAGTTCAACCACTTCCCAAGTTCGCCGTTAAATATGTGACCCACGAGACAAAACCACCCATTTTCAACTCATCAGCTCATTTCATTAGCACCAAAGATGTCACCACTACCCCGAACGCGTCCCCAATCCCCAATCAACCCTTTCCGCGCGCACGCAACGAAACGGTCATAATTAAATAACTTTTCGTGTTCAATTTGTTCGGGCAATAACTGCGCTTGCACACACACTCATAATCTCATAAGCTCCATTCTGGGGGGTGGTTATACGCTCGTCAAAAAAATCAATCACATACAGCCCCCGAGGGGGCATAGAAGTAAATATACGCGGGACTCTCATCCGCTTTTCTTCCATTCTTTGGGAGCGCGGCGCTTACGCGTTTTTTTTTTTGTCTGCGTCTCGCCCCAAAATTTCAGTGCACGAGAGAAACTTTTTAATAACGGTAACGCTTACAGGGTTACAGTGTTACGACGGTGACTGGGACTTTTTCGGTTTTCTTCATCTTTTTGTGTCAGCATGTTAGTGTGTGGGGGTTGCGAAAGTGGGTTTTTGTGCGCTCTACGTTGGCCAAAGCGTCGACGGGTTGAGTTTTATGGATTCCGGTTCATTGATTCGAAAATATCCTAATATTTTGCGACGTTAATGAAGAGTCACGACCGCGGTCTTATTCCAAGAAAAAAGGTAAATTTATTCATCCCCCCCCCCCGAAATGGCACTCTTTTTCGAGGTTAAACAATTTTATTAAATGTTTTCTTTTAGGTTTTTATTTAATATTGTGCACGAGGAAATAAGCGAGTAATGCTAATCATTGCTTTTCTTTGGTATTCGTATATTTGTTCGGGCAGGCTGAGGAAATACTCGCAATGTTTCACTGGATTTTTGAGAGCAGCATGGATATGAACGTTTTCACTTGAAACTCAGGCTTTTTCTCAGAAAATAGCTCATGGAATTTAATAGTGCTTTGGGATTTCGTGCTTTTTCTAACAAAATCCCCCTCGGAATTTAATATTTTTCTTGGAGTTCATGAATTGTCAAAGCTGTGGAGAGTATTATTTCAAAATTTCCTGGTTTATTGTTGGTAGCATGAAAATTATTGTTTTTGGCAATGTTATGTTTGTGAAGTCGTGTAAATATCAGGAAATCTTCATTTTTCCTAGAAGTAGTACTACCATACTGCTCTCAAGCAATAACATGAGCCTTATGAAACAATAAATACCATTAGCCACTTTGTAGCATAACGTGCATAAAGCACTACAAAGGAAAAACAATTTTGTACTTTCCATGGAGACAAAGAGCTGCATAATTGCAAGATGTAATAAATAATTATGAATAAGTAGCATCAGTCCACATAGTTTGACCAAAAGTTTAGAGTTTTTAGGAAAATAAATCCTAAAATTTTGGAAATTTAAACAAACTTGCAAAGGAATGTAAAGTACAACCTGTAACTAGTTGCAAAAAAACAGTGTTGTTTGCATGCGCAGTTTATCGATGCGATAAATTTGAAATCTCTGCTGCGGCGGCGTCGTAGAGGAAATAATAGAACATGTAAAAAAAGGGATCAGTTCACGAAATTTACATTTTTCCTTGGATTATTAATATAATATTATGACAATATATATA
>JAODAC010010572.1:0-26063 GCA_027575185.1 Mimaenictus wilsoni
TGTTAATATAATAATAAATAATTCATTAATATTTCATTACATATAATTATTTACATTAAATAGCTCTAAATGAGTGAAATAAACATAATTATTTACAATATTGAATATATAAATCCGGGTAATACCTTTAATATTTTAATTACTATCATTCTGAATCGAAAATTGGTTTCCAATTAAATTTATAGGATAATTAATAGACAATAATGAACGTGTATCCGCCAGTGTTTGGAATGGATTTGTGACATGCGTGTGATCGTGGAATGAATGGGAATAAATTGCGATCTCATTATAAGCCAATCGATTATACGTTTTCATATCGCCAGCTTCCTTCCTTCCTGGGCGCGTCCGTTTATCCTTCCCGTGCTCGTTCAACAGCCACCACTAACGTTGCGAGGCCATTATCACACCCGAAATCGCGCGGTATTGTTTGCTCAATTAATGTGAATCAATTTGACTTTTATAGTGGCGAATTATAAACGACGCTCGCGACGCTGAGAGGCTGCCAACAGTCGTCTCCCACCACTTTCAACCACGTCGCCACGAAAGCACTGTAATAACACGAAATGGATAAACCGGATGAAATGGATTTCGTTTGAAGTGGCGTCCGTCGCACGCAGCGCAGTGAGGAGCGGCATCCACGCGGCCGCCCCCAACATCAACATCCGCACCCATCAAATCCTCCAAGTCGCGGCGAGAGAATGGATTTGCTACAACACTCCGCAAAGGCTTCCAAGTGTTTAATATTCGTCGTATTATTTGCCTTTCTTGTGTCAGACGTCTTCGGGACTGCAAGTAAGTCGGACAAACACTACTTAAATATGTTTTATTGACGTTTTCAAGGATTTATCCTAGATTTTGTTGAAGTGGAATCAAAAGTCGTTACGTTTGTTTTTTATGTTGTTTATGTATACCAAATAATTCATTCTCAACCATATACGAGTTACAAGCATTGAAGATCATAGTACAACAAGGCAATGAAACAAACAAAATTCGGAATGTCCATTCTGATTTCTGATTGTATTGGTCAATTTAAACGTAAAAATGATCCGCAGGGTAATTTATCAGAAATTAAATAGTATCTCAAAAGTAATAACTGCTAACATACAAGTCAAGATATATTAACTTATGTCTCAAATCGCTTGCTTATTGCCTCAGTCTTAATGTAAATCCCAGTACTTACTGATGAATAAATAATACTCAAACAATAACGATATATTTAATATTACAACGATCGTCTGGCCAAAAACACAGTCTTTTCTTATTAATAGAAATTTAGCTAATCTCTTACAATTGTCTAATATTACTCCTATAAATGGAGGCCTCAACTTTCTCAGGAAGTTTGAACAAAGGAAACGCAGGTGAGAATCGACCTGGACTTCGCGCGCAATGTGATATACACGAGTGAGACTCGTATTGCATCGCAAGTACTCCTATCATAATAAACGCAAGAGACTCGCACAGAGTGCTCGCAACATTCGACTGTGGCATGCAATCGACCAAATAAAAAGTCGGACAAACACTACTTAAATATGTTTTATTGACGTTTTCAAGCATTTATCCTAGATTTTGTTGAAGTGGAATCAAAAGCCGT
Organism: Mimaenictus wilsoni; assembly: GCA_027575185.1. NCBI lineage: Eukaryota > Metazoa > Arthropoda > Insecta > Coleoptera > Staphylinidae > Mimaenictus > Mimaenictus wilsoni. The sequence goes on from JAODAC010010572.1 coordinate 1,592, forward strand.
TACGTTTGTTTTTGATATAAAAACTATTTCATGAAGTATATTATTATTGAGCCCGTCCGGGTGGCTTAGTGGGTAACACCTTGGCGTAACACGCCAGCGAACGAGGTCTGAGTCCTCGGGGCGGGCATCACACAGTGTGATTAATATTCACACACCACTTCACGCCTTCACCCACCCTCCCGCACACACACTACTTCAACCATACAACTTCAAATCAATCAACTCCAAACATTAAGACCTCACACACCAATCTACAGACATCTGTAACTCACTGGAAGAACTACAATCAACAACAACATACACCAAAAATTCACACCAACTACAAAAATTGTGTAAAAAACACTTACATGTATGAATTTTAAACAAAAACAAACAAACAAAAATAAATGTAACATATCAAAGTCCAAAGACCCACAGAGGTCGATAGACGTTAAAATATGTGATATTATTATTATTATTATTGATAATTTGAAGTGATATTTCCTTAATTATTATGAATTAATGGAGTGACCTTTAAGACCTTGTTCGGTAATTATTTATATTTTTGCTCATCTGAGCATCGATGCAATGTGATAATTATATTTATTAATGCACACTTATTTTGTCCGTATTTTAAAAATATTTAGAGTTTCTGTGGAAGTCTGTAAACATAAATGTTTCTACTGTAGGGTTTTCTAAACTTACATTTATTACCATTCATTTTGGTAGTTAAAAACGGAACATGAACAGGGAAATGCTTTTATTCTTTGGTTTTGCATTATATGCAGCAATATATGGATTCTGAAAATCCGAGCTAATAATAAGAGTATGATATAACTGTGAAAATAACAATTTGTCATATACTGCATAAATTATAGTATCTGACGTCGTTTCCTCTCCAATAGATTGACGTCATCAGAAGAGTCAGCTAGTTTTGTAATTTTTAATAGTAAAATAGCAAATTGTGCTTTTTCACAAACCTTAAATGATTCCGCTTCACAACAAAACCATGTATAGTTAGTAGGATTTTCGGTTTGGCGTATATGCGAACCAGAAACTCTACTGTAAAAAGGCGAATATTACTGATTTTTTTAAAATTTCACGTCGATCAGGGAATAGCAAACATTAATATAAAACATAATTCCTTTACACTTTTTTTTTGAAGTGAAACTTCTATACTCTCGCTTGACATGGAGAGTAGACTGGTAAATCAGAGCCGAATTTAGGCGGCGTATAGGTCAACAACTAAAAACCCGATTTAACTACTATTCTTTTTAATGAGTGTATTTTTTCAACTTGAGAGAAATGTTACTTCTTAGTTTTGTTCTTCTTAATTTAACCATTAGAACAGTGTTTCCTTACCTATGGCCTACACCCCAAGGGGGGAATTTGAAAATGTATTCACGCCGATTATAATAGTTGCCGTTAATTCGAAAGAAGGGACCGTTAAAATTATATTAAATTTCACGAAATGAACTCCGTCGATTTTTTGCGGTGGACACTTAAAAGTGTGAATTAATGTAACTTGCACTTGTACTAAACATTTTCAAAGAATCTATTAATATTAAAAAAAAAATTATAAAATATATATATAAGTTCAGTTTTTCCTTATGTTTCTAGTAAATGTGCTTTTTAGCAATTTTCTAGTGCTTTTCCTAAAATAATCCATTCAACATTCTTAAGGAAACAATTACCTTATTCTAATATTAAAAAATTGAATATAACATAAGGCCAACTTAAAGTTTTTTGAGAGATCATAGTCGGGCATAACATCAAAAATGTTTGGAAACACTGCCTTAGAGGGTTTTAAATTTAATTTCAGTAGCATTTGGAATGAGCGCGCATATTGTAGATCATCTAATATTGTCATGAATAATAACAAAATAATAACCGAAATGCGAATTCATTTTCCTTTAGTATGAGAATGTGCTCTGATTATTAATAAATCTCGAGGTGGAACATTAGATGAAGTTGTTTATGTATACCAAAGGATTCTTCTCAACCATATACGAGTTACTAGCATTGAAGATCATAGTGCAAAAAGGCAATGACACAAACAAAATTCGGAATGTCCATTCCGATTTCTAATTGTATTGGTCAATTTAAACGTAAAAATGTTTGATCCGCAGGGCAATTTATCAGAAATTAAATAGTATCTCAAAAGTAATAACTGCTAACATACAAGTCAAGATATATTAACTTATGTCTCAAATCGCTTGCTTATTGCCACAGTCTTAATATAAATCCCAGTACTTACTGATGAATAAATAATACTCAAACAATAAGGATATATTTAATATTACAACGGTCGTGTGGCCAAAAACACAGTCTTTTCTTATTAATAGAAACCTAGCTAATCTCTTGCAATTGTCTAATGTTACTCCTATAAATAGAGGCCTCAACTTTCACAGGAAGTTTGAACATAGGAAACGCAGGTGAGAATCGACCCGGACCTCGCGCGCAATGTGATATACACGAGTGAGACTCGTATTGCATCGCACGTACTCCTATCATAATAAACGCAAGAGACTCGCACAGAGTGCTCGCTGTATGCGACTGTGGCATGCAATCGACCAAATAAAAATATTTTATAAATATAGAAATAGTATTACATGGCATATATATGTACCCAATCCTATATAAATTTTAACTGTCAAAATGTCCATCGTAAAACTTATTATGAAATGATCTCATTTTGAAGTTATATTCCTATTCATACATCTGAACCAAAAACAAAACAGGGTATACGAAAGCCATAGAGAACAGAAATTGATTGTATGAGTAGATATATAGGGATCAGCTCAAGGCGGAAGGAGCTCGCCGCAATTGGAATGAAGGATTCGAGGTTATTTATTTCGTTATGAAGGACAGTCGATATCTCTTATGTGTGCGATGAGCTCAATAGGAAAGTCATTCCGTGGGCCGCAGAGCGAGCATTGTGCGAATGAAATATACTCATATTGTATTTGGAGTTATTTTTATCGTCGATCGAACAGCTCAAGAAAAAAAGCAGATTTACGATGTTTATCGATAATGCATTAAGTAATCGCCCTGAGGACTAATATATAAATCTATCTTTACACAAAGGCACCATGCTAATATATGAAATAACTTTTCTAGTAATAATACAGCCGGAAGTAGAACGATTTGTAACTACTACTTGAGAAATCAATATACTAACGGCATTTTGTGGTATTTCTATTTATTCTTTTATATAATTATAGTTTGACTGCTCAAGTGATGAATGATGGGTAAACAGGTATGTCATTGAGGTAAGTATTAAATTGCCGATTGCCAATTAAGGAGAGAAAAGTCCCGAAATGTGTGATTGCGAGATGTCTGGATGTAACATATTCTGTAAGGTTATCAGAAATACCGAATTTCTCGTGATAAGTTTATCTCAGGAACAGCAACGGTTGCAGATTTCGTGAGGTGATCATAAAAGATTATATAAGCTTATAGCGCATAGCTCACAGTCTACGAACTGGAACCAATAACGATACTTTCTAAAATTCGATATAAATTCAGTGCTTTTCCATCTATTTCTGTATTTTCTCACACAGGACTGGATACTCTATCATATTGCGATGTATCGTTTTTTGTTGGTGCGGCAACTGTTTCTCATGTTACAAAGCATAGATATATTTTATATTTATTGAATAAATGCACCAAAGGAAAATGGAAACATGTTTTGGTCATTCCTTACTAACCAGGAATTACGTGAAAACTTTAGGGAAGTACTTGTTGATGCAAAAATAAAATGAATAAAATATTCGTATTCATATTGCACTTGAAATCATCTGATTTGAAGTGGCAACGTCGAGGTTTCTCTCTGTTTTTTTGGTGTCGTTGAGTGCTTCCTGTCTTTCATGATTTCCAGGGCATTTCACTTATTGGTACTATGTTTTAGTGATACCCTAAGGGCTTTGCCATGACATAAGAAAGATAGAAATTGTGGCTATAAAGAAGCACTTTAAAAGGACTAAATTCTCTAGGTTAAAATTTGTTCCGTTTTATTTTTTCCCAGGCTTTGCTTGACTCGATTTTGAAAATATGTTGCACTATAAAACACTTTGTATATCTCAGATGTATAAGCAGTGTAAGCACATAGATGCCACCCGTATCTTACGATTTTCCATCGACTTCAATCGCATCCCGTATAACTTTCCGTTTTCTTCGCATTTGCTTGGTGCAGGCGCCGGGGAGAAGCAATTCCTGTGAGATTGCCAATGCGATTGCCATACATCGCTCCGATGATACTCCTTAAAACTCCATATTTTAAATTTGATGTGATGGATTTCCAATTTCATGGGTACCGCTGTCAACTCGTCTCCAATTTTGTCCTCTTCCCTTCCCCCCGATAACTTTTTGTGACACATTTGCCTAATCTAATCTAATCTAACATAATTTGAATCAACTTGTAATAACATAAAATATTTTCAGTGTGTATATTTTAATAGTTTACGAGACAATTTAATTGGCGCATTAATCAAGCTGACAAAACAAAACACATGTGAACAATATCGCGAGACTAACTGGGTCAAACGCGAATGAATCTCAGGCAATCATAATTTTTGCTGAAACTTTTTCGAAACCCACGCAACCCGTAGAAGCGTATTTGCTCCAACATCGCATTATTTTAGTCGTTCATTGATTAGAAAATCAACCAACATCGAAGTTTCCAAGCACGAAGTTTTCGCAGCGTCACTTCAGAAGCAAAACCGCAATTCTCATCGTTTTTCTCCCGCACTGCTTTTTTTTTTCTTCCTCATGCCCCGGTATTTCATTCCCTTGATAATACTTTTACTCGGACGCACACAATCGTCGTTATCTAATCAAAACGTTTCGAGATTCACTCGCCGGCGAAACTTTCTGGACAATTTAATGTTTACTCCTGACATCTCATTATCCTCATTTTGACGGCACGTCGTTTTCCGGTATTTCCCTCTCGAAAATTCAACACTGTGAAAACGGCAGAGTGTGTGTAGTCGGGCAGGAAAAGAATCGGATGTACGGTGAAAAAAGCGCATAAAATGAAAGAAAACGAGGATTTCCAAATGACTGTGTAGCTAACTCACGATTTTCAATTGTGTTTCAGAATCATTATCTTGTTCAAAAAACGCGTTGTCTATATTTACTTTAATTAAATTTGCAATACATTTATTATTAGTATTCTGTTTATGTGTTATGATTTATTCGTTAGTTTGTTCAATTGCTGGTTCATTTTAAGCCAATTATCGGAGTGTTTGATAATAATTCTGCAAAAAATACAAAAATCAATTAAATTTACTGCTTGTATGACTTCGTACTTTTCTAGAAATAATAAATAATTTTCTAGAAAAAATGGTTACCAATAAATGTAGATTACGGTGACAATGAAAATAAATTTGCATTTTATTGCACTTCAATGAATAAGTTACTCATAATTGGTAAAAAAAATAATGATAAATCAAAGTGTGGAGGGTACTGGACGCATTGCAGGCGTTAACGATCGTTATCTGAGTGTAAATTTGCAAATCTAAGTGTAATAATGAAAACATAAATCAAATTTTCGCATTAACACAAACATAAAGCGTATTTACACAGGGCAATACAACATATACCCACTGCGTTAGAGTCCCAGCGCTCTTTTTTTCTCCTGCATTTGCTTTGCGATTCTCTCTCATGATTCCATTAAACTGCCCGCCGCGGCTACATAATTCATTCGCGCATTTTTAAACAGCGCCTGTGCCAGATTTCCTGTCGGATAATATTCCACATTTCATATTTCTCATTCTTCCCACGTCGGTATGCATTTTGTAATTCACTCCCTCATATCCTGCCAAGGGTACGTAGGCGGATGCTAGAAGAATTTTTCTATAGACTTCTGCCATAAAACGTAGTGCGAAATCGCTACAATGTGACCGATGAACAGGCAAACGTGTTCCTCATTGTGCTGCCTATGCCTGACACTCACATACCATGCGAAACCTTCCAATTCGTACAATATGAGAATTTAATCCGATTTATGATGCAGCGTTTCACATTTTTTTAACCATTCGCGGCGCGATAGAGCTTGTATGGTGATGGCGGAGGTGCCGGACAAAAAGCGTGTTCGGTAATCTTTTTTAATTACGATTATTCGTGGAAAAGGCTAACCTCCAGCCCGTAGCGAAAGCATTCGCGCTTCGTTAGTCACTACATTTTTCCCCAGCTGTATTAGATTAGCTCATGCGCGGGCGGCTGTAAAGGATTGCGTAGAATTTGCATGCTGGAAGCCTGTCGAAAGCTTTTTAATAGACAAAAAAGATACTGCGGCTTAAAAATTCGGGCCTAAGCTCAACGTATTTGCATCGAAATCAGAATGTTCATTCGATGTGTATGTGTGTGTTGTTTGCGTTTGCAGGTCGACAACATGCACAATAGCGCGTGATTTTTTTTAACGCGAACGTAATGATATTAATGTTACAGAAATTGTGGTGCATTTTGCGATGTCCTTTCCGAGTACACGTGATCACGTACTGTTGCGTGTGGCACGCAAAATTTTTAAACAGTGGAATTTACAACCGCATACCGCAGATGCGATTGCCCGACTCCTTCACCAAAAGCAAACTAAAAAAACACAGGTTTGTGAACGCGCGTATGATTCATGTTTATTAAGATAACACATAACATAATATTGCTAATAGAAAACATAAAATTGTATAATTTGTTTGAAATTCAAAAATACCAAGCTCGTTATTATTTTAGGGCTCGATCCACATTGTTATGACTGCAAAATTTTGAGTTATATATACTTAAACGACTTGTTATATCTGTTTAATAAATATATCTTCAGCGAGCTTGAAATTTATTGCATGAATCTACATGTAAATCATGTAAACATCTGTTGGAGCACACTTGCAACGATCGAAACTTGCGCGTGCTGGCGCGTACATCACTCTCTTCTATGCACTCGCCCCCGTGCATAAATGTTAAGTATGTGCAGTATGTGCCAATGTACTCGGCCGACGATTTATTCCGGCGGGCGATATTGTAAACTGGGAAGCTAGGGCGTACGACATTTCGCCGAAACCGGCAGCTTACGTATTTCCGCCTTAACTAACCTCGAAATTTATCGTCGCCTTCTGCATTATACGACGCGTAGCCTTGTGCAAACACGGCCGACAAACATGCCGAAATCAGGATCGAATTTATACCGATATTATCGGATAATCCCAGGCTCGTAAAGTCAGGCAAGGCATTGCAATCTATGACTTATTTTATGCGGCCAGCAATGTGGTTTTAAAAGCTTGTCTTGAATCTTATTAGTTACGGTCCTGCCCAGATTGTGTACACGCTGCAGAGTAAACAGACTGCAGGATTCCAGCTTTCATGTCCAGGTGGAAAATATGGGATTATGATTAAGCTGAATAGATAACTATGCATTTGGATATTGTCGTCTAGTTTACCTTGCTATTATAATGCCTTTATTCAACTTGAAAGTGAATTTAGTGGTAGTAAAAATGTAAGTATGAAACCTCATTTACCTGATGAAATATACACGATTTTTGTAATAACTCAAAATTTTTTTGAATGTTTATGATAATTCATAAGCACAGTGTATTTTTTTTAATTAAAAGTCGATATTTATGTCCTAAATGGATGACATATAAATAATTCTTTATTTATTATTCTACTCAGCTGTATTCTCCATCCATTACTTAATTTGAATTGCAAACGAAATGGCAAACCATTTTTGTAAAGTTTATAAGAATAGCTTCTGTATAACGTTGAGTAATTTCAATAAATAATTAAAATTACATATTCCTACACAGCGTTAAATTTAAAGTGCTTACTTCGCAAAAAAATACTCAAAACTACAAAAAGAAGAGGTAACTATATGTTTTGTTAAAAAATCAATTGACGTCATATTCTGGACTATCTATTATCTATCAAATGAGGTATCATTCAACCAAATTGGTTCGGTAGAATTTTCTCAATCGTGTATTCAAAATCGAAAACTGATGAGGAAGGAAAAACGTGTTTAATGTTTTGTAAACAAAAGAATACTATGTATGAACAACTTCGCTTAATGAGCTTATAACTTCGTAAAAAATGCAGATATCGACTGGCAATTTTCAGAGAATATTCATGAATAGTCTAGAAATCGTTCCTAAAAAACTTCTTTTGACTAGACATATGTTTGCTGAAATATAGCTGACCAAAATACAAATATGTGTAGCAACTTTATCATTGGATGCCATTTGATAGGAAAAATTAACGTTCAGCTGTAATGAGTATTCTCATTTAACTCTTAAAATTCTTGAATAATTATGAATCGATTTCTAAGTATTAATAAATCATTAACGTAATGATTATTTCACATCATAAATATACATGAATATGTACGTTATTTATTAAAGTGAGGACTAGCGTTTGTTATCTTAACATTCATGTACATAAATCCTTCTTTTGCGTCCCGTTTCCCATGGTTTTCCATGGATGTGCACATTACAAGTCTCTGCAATCTACCCAATCTCCCCGTCTTGCTGTCATAATACATACGAGCTCTTAAATTATGAAATTCCTCTTGCCATAATTTCATCCAGTAACCATGCCCTCCACATATAAATTTAAATAAGACTTCCGCCCTCCTTCTGCCGCACTTGGAAGAAGAGGCGAGGAATGGTGTTCAATATATGCGTTTCGGGTACGTGTGTGCTTCGTTTTCGGAAACGTTTTCTGCGTTCCGCGAGGTGAGTTACTTGAACTCCGGCGCGTCTGAACACAAAGACTACAAGGGATACAAACACGTAAACCCAGCAGTATTGCCTGCTAAAAGCGGGCCACACCGAACCCGAAAACAGTAAGAAGAGCAGTGCCTTGAGCCAATACTTCTCCTCGTGTATTTGCACAGGACTGCTCCGGGGGATGGAAATATTTTATACACAACGCTTGCCAACATAATGAGGTCAATTCTTTATATCCGTTTGCGATACCTTCTCCAAATCGTTTCGAACCGAAATCCGCAGGCAGCAGGAAAACCACTCTGCGCCCACCGAGAGTCAACGTTTCATTCCGTCCAGTAGTTTATTTATTTTTTCGCTCGCCGATATAAATGCATCTCATTTTTCTCCCACTCGAAAGACCTAGAAATTGGCGAGCATTTTACACGAGTGTTACGTGCATCTCGCATTTCAGTGTTTCACTTTATTCAAATTAGCAAAGCTTGTCGCAACAATAAAATACGCGCCTCCGCTGACAGAATATGAAAATCACGGCCGTGCATGCCGTAATACTCTAATTAGAAGTACGTAATTACGCCCGGTTGAGCGTACCATGGAACAATAGGCAAATCCCAGCGCGCTGTGAATTTATGCGGCTTTGTTTTTCCGGATTTTCGGAAGCATGTGTTTTTCCTGATGCCTCCTCGTGCATTATTTAGCACTTATTCATCATTAATCACCCGTAGATGGAATATGAGTAGCATCGCAACGTACACATGGCACGCGAAAATAATATCAATTCGTGCACACTTCAAATGCCCATTCGTGCCAAACCGAATAGATTCAACCTTCCTACCCATTCTATTAGGAGTTGTCGTTTCTGTTAAGTCCGATTTAGACATTTTTAGTGTTAGCACAGAAGGGTTTAAAGCTGTGGATTTTAGCAGGGAGAACAAAATATTAACTTGTTTTTGTGTGTATTTAGGGGTTGTTTATGCTTAACATCTGATGTAAAATATATTTTCACATGAAAATTTCTGTTTTTAGAAGGCTTGAACAAAAACTTTATAACTACAGACCTCCAAAATAATACTCTATATATTTATTTTGTATAATTTACAAATTTTACTCAATTTTGTTTAAGTCTTCTACTTTTGAAATACAGTAATCTACATTAGCAAATATTTCATTTACACCATGTTTGTCGACATTTCTATTCCGCTTCGTTGTATATAAGCTTAAATATTGTAGATGGTTACAAAGCATTAAGAGTGTAACAAATATATTACTAGTTTTATATACTAAATATAGTACTAGTTTTATTCGCAACAAGCTCGTGGAGAATGCGCCGGGGTTTTGAACAAAACTGCACAACTTTGTCGCTGTGATGTGTGGCTGTATCCGCTTTCTGAATAAGAGAATTTCTACCTTCACATTTCCTCTGCTAACCATGATATAGACCTACAAGAACGGTTCTGGACTCTAATGGAATATGAAGTCCTTTCAAATAATTTTACATTGTAGTAACTTCAAGGAGCACAGCCTCAAAGAATTGTTAAATTTAGTGAAGAATTTGACAGCTTTTCCATTAGAAGATTCTCAAATTAAGCTCATACCTTCTGCTACAAACCAGTAATTTGGTAAAATCACAGATTATGCTCTAAATTATTCCATTCGTTCATACTCACTGTTAAATGACTGATTTTACGACTTCCGATAACCAAGCCCATTGATATCTAGGATTGTGAAAAGCATAAAATTCGCTTGAAGAACTGCAGCTCGCTCCATTCTAATACTCTTCCTACGTTTTCTTTCATGTCATAGATGAAAAATAAGCAGACAAAAGACCAACGACATTATTCTCTTACGATATAGCCAATGCATTCGTGGGATGCATTCGTAGCTTTTTGCTATAAAACTTTTAGTGCTCATTCAGATCACACCAAAAAGAACAAGCACAAAAGGAGTGTTTTTGTGCACGTTTCCTTCTTGTGAAAATAAACGTAAACCTGAAACATATGACTCGTTTGTTGCTTTTCGAAAACGCGAAAGTAAATATTTACATTCATTTCACCGCTTGCGACATTTACAATTCCATAACTTCTATAAATTGATCCGCAGATTTTTATTCCTTTTGCTTGCGGAATACCCACGTTGTAAGAGTAAACATTTTTCAAGTTTATTCGTAATAATATTTGCTCTGCTCGATTACCAAACGTTTGTACGTTAAAATATTACGAAATAATTTGTCCAAAATATAACTATATTATTTTAAAACGGACAAGAAGAAGTGAAAATGGAAACTATTGTGTTATTTAATAAATTAACAAATTACATTAAAATTTTCTTGAGATAATAATTGCGACTGTTCATCAATGTGCCGAGTTTGTTCAGAATTTAATCTAATGAAAGTTTTGGAAAGATGTCCTTTAGTTGTCGTCGGCGACGACAACGGCGGCGGCTGCGGGCTGAATAATTTCAGGCGAGCTTAACGGCTTCCATTTCCTGTGACTGATCTAAGTCACGTATTATACTGAAATTCCCACGGCAAAACAAAATTTAATTAGTAAACTTGTGTGTAGTATCCTGCTGAATAGACATACCTGTGTGTGGTATACATAAATGTTGAGTTTGTCCTTAACGTTGCAAGAATAATTCTGTTTTATCTATTTATATACATAACAGGTAATGGAAGAGAGGTTTCGGAAGAAAATTGTTTGTTTAAATTATATTTTATTTTAATTTTTCGACGATTTTATAATTTACACAGATCCAGACTGAACAGTGCGATGATCGAGTGGAAACAAATGAATTTTGTATCTTTGCAGGAAAAGATAACTTCAAATTGATGGTTTTAAAATAGCCAACAAGTTTATAATGCATACTGCCTAGGTGACCTCAACCTCAACCTGACTGCACTCCCTGAAATGTCAGAAATACCCCGGTTTACCACCGGCGGCGGCGACGGTGGCACCCTGAGAGATTATCTTGCGTCAAACAATAATTCATCTCAAACGTGCTCTGCCATCAGCAGACTAAAAGCATGTACTATTTTCCCTCACACGTAGAAAAATATCTCTATTCTTCCATGTTAACGGAATTGTAAGCATTGAATACGGGAAATTCTTATAAGGAATTCGTAGAAGTTGAAGTGCATTACAAGATTGACCGGTCAGTCACTCAGGATAAAATATCACCGTATGCAATTCGCGAACTCCGCTCAATTTCCCACGTGGACCGTAACGCACATGCAGATTATACACAATACGAACGCAAGACCGTCCATTATTTATAGTATCTAATTGTGACCTATATTTGTTGGCGTTCGCGCAGGTATCGGCGCAGCACACAGCGTGAGCCGACGCAGCTACGAGGCGCCGCCGCGCCACAAGGGCAAGGAGAATGCGGCAGCGAAGATCCCGACCGGCGGCGGTGGCGGTGGCAAGCCGGCGAACGTGTTCGCTACCGAGAACTGCACGGTGGTGGTGGCTCAAATTGGTGGCACCGCTACACTGCCGTGCGTTGTGCGGAAATTCAACACCGGCGTGGTGAGTACATAAATTACACGTCGGAAAAGGTCAGTTGGCCTTTTTGCGCGCCAATATTCATACCGTATACCCATTTTACGTACGTAATTTTCGGGAAAGGTCCCTTCGGACATTACCGAAAAGAATCTGACGCGCTAAATCACCCTCTCGACGTCCCACCGTGTTATTTTTAATTTGTTATGATAACATTTTTGTTATTAGCATTTAAAAGCAAAACATGTTGTAATACGTTGTTATAAGAGGATTGTGACATGCGTTGGAAAATTAATGGCTTCTAAAATCGATTGATTGTCTCAAATTAGTTCTATCAAATTGAAGAGATCTTGCTTGTTTGTTTTTCATTGTTAGCACTAGAATAACAAAGGTTTATTGACGGAAAATATCATTAAAATGAAATTTTACTATAAATTATTGTTTTTTTAATGAAAATTGAAGTTGTGATAATTTTACACTTGCTATTGAGGTTAATATCCCACTTTATATTAAAGTACCACATAAAAAGCTTAAAACATAAAATTAAAAACATATAATTATATTTATAATAATATGATAGGTTTTAATACTTTTTATGCCCTGCTTTTATGGTATAAATTCTATGACAATCTCAATTTTCATTCAGGTGTTTACAATACAGACATTTATTTACCGTATAGAAAGCAGATATGCTGTACTTTTTGTAGTAAATTAGTGTGTTTTACGTATGGTGTGTTTTTGTATGGTAGCAGACAATCCTGTAGCTGTTTTGAAAAATGTACAAATCGTAATGACGTATATTACGATAAGGCTTCGCCGGTGGTCTTTTTCGTTTGATTTACACACATGTAGGTATGCGGCAGTCGGGCGCATCCACCAGCAAAACCGCATTTGTACACGCTCGACGTAATTTCCTTTGTTCCACCGGCGCCGACCGGCGAAACAAAGTGCGGCCCCCGCCGCCGTTGTTATTTTATACACGACCTGTGCGAAACCCTGTCAGTCGGACAGAAGGCCAAAGGATAATGAACGGTGTGCGCACGATTGCGAATGTTCTCCGCGAGAAGAAAGCGATAGACCAGCAAAAAAAGGAGCGGGTCGAAATGAAGCGAAAAAGAATCACCACCGAAGAGTTTTTCGCAAACAAAAACATTAGTTGGGAAAAACCGAAATCGACCAGATGTGTATCTTCTGGCAATAATGAAAATACACCGGAATAAGCATTTCTGGTTTCTTCCGGCTATTGTATTTCAAAGTTAAAGTACTGATTTACATGATCATGTTTGGAGTGAATTTTGTATTGTTATTTTCTAGGTGTCTTGGATACGAAAGCACGATTACCACTTATTAACAGTGGGCCTAACGACGTATAGTGCCGACGAACGCTTCATGGTCGAGCACGTTAGACATTTGCAGAATTGGGGTCTGCTGATAAAGCACGTGCAGTTCGCAGACGCCGGTCTTTACGAGTGCCAAGTCTCCACACATCCACCGACAAGTATCTTTCTCGAACTGAAAGTCACAGGTATTTAACCTTTTGCTACAATACCAGCTGAATGCCCCGGCGCCTTCGCCAAATACACAGTCAATATGTCCCGTTTCACACGCGGAATAATGAGAAATTCCCTTGGAAAACTCCTAAATGAAGAAATAAGAAATAAGATAGATACGTAAAAGCTGAAAACTTGCTGAGCGAAGCAAAACTAGAAGTTATTTAATTCAGCCACGTTCTTAGTATTTTCAGTCATCGGTCTAGAAGGTGATACAAAGGACTTGTTTGACTTACTTGGAGTTTCATATACTTACGTCACAATTATCTTCCATTTGGCTTATTATTGAAATGTAGATAACTAACGGTTAGGTTGCGCTTTTAGCATGACGCGAATGACGCAATTCAGGAGAATGCACTCTGGCCGACGACCACAAACGTGTTGATATTTACCGTGTTCATTTCACGTCCGAAATCAATTTGCCCCACTCTGGTGTGGCTTCCGCTGCACCATGCGTTGAAAGCAATCACCCTGACTACCAGAAGGCGGTGGCGGAGGTGGAGGCGGCTCATAAGTGCCACCTTCACCAGCGGCCATCCATTTTCCCTGCGATGTTTGTTCGATTTTCGACTCATCAACGCTGGTGAAATATGGCTCTCTCGACAATCAATTTCCGAACAACATTTAATTTTGTGAAAATAGTTGTGTAAAAACGGCTATAACCACCTTTTTCTGTCTAACTAAACTAAATTAAACAGCCTTTGAACAATATTCATCAAAATTAAATTTTACAAACTTTTTTAGAGTTCTTAGATTTTCTAAAACTTCCAAAATTTACCAGAAAAAAATTAAATAAACATGACTAAAATATTTCCCACGTTCTTAAACAAAAAACAAGACTTCCGTTAACCATGCCTTCAGCGCCGCGTATAATTGCATTCATATACAATTTCGCTGTGAGTTTAATGCATAATTACACTTGAGGCGAGTTTTGCAAGAACCGGAAGGCTCCACAGACATGCAATTATTCTAATTAAAATCGCAATAAAATGCACGTTGCGGTGGTATAGCACCAAGCTGCAGGGCAAATCGCGCGAAACAAGACACTATTCGCACGCCCCGAATGGCCATTGTTCCGCAGTGGCCAGATTAGAAAGGATGTGTGCCACTCGCGAATTGTATTACCCCCAGGACCTTAGTAAGGATAAAAGGGTACCGGAGGCGCATCAGCGCGGATAAGCACATCAAGCGGCGCCACATATCTTTACAATGACGTATTGTTGCGCGTAACACGTTTGAATAGACGCCGACTCCGACGGTGCGGGCGGAAGTCAAAGGAAGCTGAAGCCATCCCACTCATTCCAAACTACACGTTTACCATGGTGGAGGCGACTGGCGTTATGAACTCCATGTCACCACTGTCACTATGTGGTCGGTGTAATTAAACGACGTCTGGTTTTGACGTGTCGTGTTATTTACGCTTTGACCTTTCCAAGCAACAATCGCGAGAGATAATCTACAAATGAAAATTTGAAATTACATCTATATACGTATCTTTGTTCCACCTGACCCAATTCATATCTATGCGCAAGTCGACCCATCTTAGTTCTTCCGCATATATAAATTGCTATGTTTTGGTTATTATTTTAGTTTTTCCACATCTTATATTTAAGATCTTTCGAGTGAGTAATTTCTGTGTGACGTGCTGCTTATTAGCTTTTTATTTTAGTGTTTTGTTGCAAATTGATTTTGAAGAAAAAATAATTGTGTTAAATAAAGCAATAAAGCCAAGGATTTTCTAAAAAATATTTCAGTCCCAACATTATGGGACTGAAATTTTTTTTTTTTCATATCAAAGGAGAATATTCCATCATAGAAAAAAACACTTTTTGTGATTTTTGCAAGGAAAATTATATGTAGTAGCGTTTCGTTTTTTTTTCTGAAAGTTTATGCTCTCTAAAATATCTTTCATAGTTTATTATTAAAAAGATTTAATAAATAGACGGAGTACTGCAACCGTCTGCAGAGTACCATAAAAACCACCATAAAGTAACCAACAGCAGTAGCTGATACCTGTGTCGCCAAAATGTTCTGGCTGCCTGTCAATTGCCTAAAATCGCTACTTTTCCGCTTTTTATTACGATTTTCCTATAGTCTAATAAATCTAATCTAATGAATCTAATACTACAACATATTCACATATAAATTGAGTGAGAACTATTATGTGTGAAAATAATAATTTCTTAAACAAAACGATACAGAAAGGTATACATTATAGCACAAGAGTAGAAAAAAATCTACACTTTGTAGTAAAGTCCTTTTATCGCAGTTTTTTTCAAAAATGTTGTCGGGTAGCATTGTTATATTGTGCCATTGTGCACATAATATTGTCGAATGCTGCAGATGATTTACATTCTAGAGTTAATTATGATATTATTCATGGTTACACTATTGTTTATTCAGGTATTTTTTAATTATAAATTGTTTCGGCAATTAGTTGTTTCATTTTTACGTTACTTTCATTTTTTATTTTTAAGCGGGTGTTTTCATCGCTGTCTTGTTTATTCAAAATGGTTATCTTTGGTTTATTAAATTAAGAAAATGTGCTAATAGGGCGGTATCAAACTTCACGCATTTAACAATAGTTCGGGTAGTATTGCACTATATAACCATGCGACAACATTTACATGAAGAACTTTACATGTTGTAGACCACAAATTTGATATCACTAGAAAGTATATGAATCATTGACTATGTTTAAATATATTACATAGCTGTTGGGAACCGTTGTGCACAGTCGTTGTATGTTTACCAAGGCTTTCTAAAGTTTTTTTATGAAGGTCAATAGACAGTTTGGATATTGGAGAGAAAATGCAGATTTTTAGGCAGCATGATTGCAATTGAAAGATATTGACGACGTGCACATTTGGGGGGTTTTGGAAAGTGTAGCCGATCCGATGGTAAATTGTTTGGGCACGTCCAGTGTGTGGCGAAATGTGCGTCACACATTTTGTGCAAAGCTGTGGGTAGCGTTTCGTGGCACACCTTGTAGGTCTTGAGAGAGAGAGAGCGAGTGGTAGGTGGGCCGAGGGTAGGCCAGAAAAGTGGACGTATGAAATTGGGATGTGGGAAGATGTAACATTTCTGTAAATAAAGTTAGTCACAATCCAAACTTCGACGTTTCAACTTCTCTCCGCAGCTCAATCTTCACTATTAACGTACGGATATTTCGGGTCCTGCTAAAATAAAAGACCTTCGGCGTTTTCGTCCAAGGTTGATGTTGTCAGCAGGCAGGCTGTTCGCAACAATAACCTACGTCATTGGCATTCATTTCTTCAGATAGTGTTTAAGTGAAAGCGTCATAACTTCGTGAGAAATATCGAAAATAAATTTGTTGTATTACTTTAGGTTTATTAGAGGACAATCGTAATCAAAAACGCAAAAGCGATTTTGAGCAATAAATTATTGGTGACACGATATCAGCTACATTGTAACATTACGTTTTCTAAGGAATAATCAAAACAAGAAACAAAAAAATTACAATTCAAACAAATCAAATGACAAAAACTACATAAGTACATATACAATAACCATAAATAACTTCAAGTTCATTAGTTGAATGATTTTCGAGATATTTTTGTTATCAAATTAAAAACATAGCTTTGAGAAACCGCATTTGCAAATTTGGTTATGAATATGCTCTTTCGGTTATATCTTCGTCATTTCTTGGTATATTTGTTTGAAACTCGCATCAGCCATTTGTCGCACTTAATTTTAATATCAGATATGTTCTAAGGAAATCATATTTGAAAATCAATTTTTTGACCCCGCCAGGTGAACCCCTTAAGAATTCAACGATATTTTATTCAGGTTCAATTTACGTGAATTTGCATGATTCAAACGAAAACCAAGATAATTACTGACGTGGATAAATTACCTGTTAATGATCGTCGTGTGCGTCTGGAGTTGATTGATCTTAATTTGTGGTTTTTGTGGGTGTGTTCGCAGAAGCGTCGGCCGAGATTCAAGGCGCACCCGACCTACACCTACGCGCCGGATCCTCCCTGCGGCTGGTGTGCACGCTGCGGCAGTCGACCGAGCCGCCATCGTACGTGTTCTGGTACCACGAGCAGCGCATGATTAATTACGATCTGGGCGTGCAGGTGATTGCCGACCGCGGCAGCAGCAGCAGCATCCTGCTGCTGCGGGACGCAGACAAAACGCACAACGGCAATTACACCTGCAGCCCGTCGAACGCCATACCGGCGTCGATTAATGTTCACGTTCTCAACGCGACCGCAGGTATAGAATTTTAAAAAACAAAACAACATCAAATAAAACATTTCAACCGCAATCCCGGGGATTCATGCCGGTGAACGATGGCTATTTTTGGATCGTTAATAAACGGTTTATAAACACATTCGTTGACAACGTTATTCTGGTTTTCAGAAATCCCATACATGGTTTTATTCCATTTTAGTTTATTTTATTAATAACCTAAAATTTATTACAAAATGACACAACAAAAAACATAATCTAACGTAATTCAACATGGTATAATCAATGCAGTATAATAATATTCAATAACTTTCAAAGTTAACGAGAGTAAAATATACATGAAAGAATGAATACTAATTGCCAAGAACCTCATGAATAAAGACATTCAAATTTCATAAAAATGTTAACCCTCCGTAATTAAATATAATAGTAACACAAAGTCCTGCCCAGAAAATTTGGAAGGTCGAGAATTCAGCAACTATAAAACCTTATCTTACCGAATTATTCTATACAGACGTAACTCAACGACCCGCCTCCCAATTATACCTCATCCCTTTACAATTGCGGTTGTGTAATTAACAAAATCGCTGCTATTAAAACGTTAATTATTCCCATTAAATTGGAATGCATTATTACCGCGAGATGTGCGCTTCCAAGTCATTAATTTTTTAAAAACTATCATTAAAAATACCGGCCTATTCTCCTAATTCAACGTATCTGAAAAGTTAATGCCGCTTTGTACAATGCTTTTTTCGCATTTATTTCTTTTTTTTTCCAGAGGAAAAGCCGGCGGCCATGCAGCATGCCAACACCAGCTCGACTTTTAGTTTGGCGCACGCCCTCGTCCTGAATTTACTCACGCTGATGGCGAGCGTCTTGATTACATGATGCCATTGGCGTCATCATCATCAGCGTCCTGCATAAAATTCAACACTTGTGAATGTGATGTACAAAAAAGTGATATATCATTTATATGGCATTAAACTAAAATGAATACAAATTATCTAGCTTCATTACAATGCAGACAAACAGTGGACTTTAAAAACATTAAAAAAGTGTCAAGAAATGTAAATACCTGTAAATACCTACGCCTAATAAGAAACAAGAAATATTGTACTGTAATATATGAAATATCTATAAAGACATCAATAATTTCTATGACTTCAAACATGGTCAAATTAATTTAATTTTAGAGTTAAAAGTTTGAAGTTTGAAATATGACAGTTTCAAAGAGACATAAATGTCATAAATGTATATAGTATATAACGAAATATAAATATAAATGTAAATCTATCATAAAGATAAATCCACGACAACATTAACAAGGAATATTATCATAAATCGGATCTTGTTATTTTTAAATTACAATTTGCTATTTTATCATTAACATACATTAAATGATGCGGGTCATTTCCGAGAATAGCGTTTGTCATGTTATATAAAGAAGAAAAATGAATGAATGCCAAAATATTATTTTTATTTATAATATATAATTTTAATTTAATTTCACGTAATTATGTCATGTATTTATTTTTCTATATTAAATATTGTATTTTAATTAATTTAAAATTATGTTGAAGGACTTCGAAATTGTTTAATAAATACTTTAAAAATATAGTTATTTGCATTTGCTGTGGTATTTTGTAGACAGAATAAAGTGGAATGTTGTCTAATTAATTGGATTCTATAATCGAGTAATGGAATTAGGTTTTGTTAGTGGGTGTGCAGTTGTAATTGCATTCGGGTCTTTGTGCACCAAACATAGTTTTGTTTGTACCAGATACCATAATGGTGTTGAATGAAATTGTGTTCGAGGATGGCATTGCGTTTGCTTTGATCCATATAGTTGGATATGATCAAAGCTAATTGGATATCGACTGATCAGAGACAGTTTATTATAAAATTTTTTTGCAAGGTCTTTTTACAATGTCATAG
The DNA here is from genome assembly GCA_027575185.1 of Mimaenictus wilsoni. Lineage (NCBI taxonomy): Eukaryota > Metazoa > Arthropoda > Insecta > Coleoptera > Staphylinidae > Mimaenictus > Mimaenictus wilsoni. Next base: position 21,482 of record JAODAC010010572.1, read on the forward strand.
TGAATGTAATCATTCTTGTAAAAGTCTAATCAGAAGTTAGTTTTCATATGAATAACTTTTTAACTCACCCAAACTCATTTAGAAAGTTATAAATAGTAATGAAGTTTATAAATAGCAATAAGTATTCATATATTAAAGAGAGGTGGTTAAACTTGAATAAACTAATTATGGCATGAGTACTCGTATGACGCCCATTATGTGCAATATATTATTCGCGGTCTCAATTGCAGCTGCTTCCCACACTATGCCATCCCCTCATCGATAAAATGGACAGCAATGTGACGCATCAATGCATTGATGAGAACACGTCCCAATACACACAAACAACGATCAATAATCAAATAAGAATGCAGTCCAGCGGTGACCTTGCTGACATAGAATAGTAGAAGTTGTCTAATAATGATTGAAGTCTGACTATATTGTTGATGCGCTTATATCCTGTTCAATTATACTTAAATTATTATGCATTTGCATTACTTGGTTTGAAACTACAAAGGGAATCATAAATCTTGATCATTCCTCGATGTTATTTGAAACTATAAAATAGTAGTCTATTTAACCTACATGCAATATGAATCACACACATTAAAATAATCAATGAATATCTAAAATTAGATATACGTAAATATTTCTGAATCTGTCCGCAGGTATCAAGGAAACTATTTTTAGGTGAAACTTTTAACCGTACGTGTACATGTAAATGGTAAGCGAGGGCTTATCATTGCAAACGTTGGCATGATATATCCGTGTTGGAGAGTGCGCATCGCGCCGCCGAATAGACATGTCAAGCTGCAGGGTAGGCGGGAGGTGAATAGGTAGGAAATGATTCAAGCACTGGTAGGAAGAACGTGAAGAACATGAATCGATGATGGATGGACTCGTTATACTTCGTGTGCACAGCATAGGCTAGCGCAGTAGTGATGTTCTGCAAATGTACTTGTTTGTTGCTTGGAACTCAAGATTTCTGCAATGTTACGGGTATATTAGAAAATGATACTATAGTAAGACAATAGGAAATGGTTATTTTGAGTACACAAACATATATATTACACATTGTGATCTATACGTAAAGTAATATAACTGTTATACATAACAGAGTTGTTTCTCTTTATGATAATAATTACAACATATAATTTCCTATTATATTATGTAATTCAATATTGTAATGGATGAATATATAAACACGTAGGAAGGGTAATTGCTCGGTCAGTAGCAGATTATCCATTTGAGACCCTGGGCAAGTATCCAGGGCCCAGGTATAGAAAGATGCTCTCCGGTATAGAAATTGTACCCCTGTAAACAGCGGGACCTACTTACACGATCTACTAGTGGATAACTTTCGTTTTCATACTTCTTATATATTCCATATATCCAATGGCAACAATTTGACACCACCCTGGTATAGAAAGGGGGGATCTTCAATCGTAAAGTGCATGTCTTTGTATGAAGCAGAGGCAAGTGATGACTAATAGAATCGTTTCAAAATGTGTGCAGCTCACACCGACCGGCTTAGCGACAGCAGGTAAGTGATCCATCAAAAATATTTTGTTGGCATAAATCCTTGCTTGCCCGCGCCAAATTTCTACTTTTACAGAATGAAGGGTCAGGAGATCAAAAGGGACTGTGTGTGGTACAATGTGTAATATATTTGCATGCAGAATAAAGATAGATGAAGAGAATTAGTGGCTGTGAAAGAGTGTGGTATTGACCAATATAACCATTTTAAAACTGGTCCTGCCCACACATACTGTTGCGAAAGGCGAGGCAATTTTGGACCGCTGTTTTATATGAGTCGCCAAATTATCTGAATTTAGTTTGGTGTAATTCATGTTTGTTTAGTTGGCACTATGTGTGTTCAATGTTTTGGTGAGCCCCAAGTCATAAAGTAATTAAGATACAATATAGGTACATGATGACTCTGAATAGTGTGTAAGAGGTTCGCCCGACGCATTAACGCTGCTAAAAGTGTGGTAATCTCACCTCCAGGACATCTCGCAGCTTAAAAGACGTGTGTGCTTATATGTATCCAGATTTATATGTATCCAATATTATGCTACCAGACAGATGCACCCTATGGGTATGGGTATGTACGATTGGTATGCCGCTACTAGAGAATGGTGTAGACGTCCGGCAGCATGAAGGTGTAGGTGGTGGTGTGATGAAGGGAACTTAATTTGAAAAAAAAAAGTAATTAAAATTAATCACATTTGTTTTCCCAAAACACTTAGTTATTTTCTACAATTTGCATCAGCCGAGCAGTGTACGAATCGTATGAAAAATAAAAGATGCGCGTCAATGGACGTATTGGTGTTGCTATTCGCAACGGAAGCTTATTAGAATATTGTCTTATGGTACAACTTATTGCTTGTTCTGTTCTCCGAACTAACTAACTTTATACATAATCTCACTAATATTGAATAAAAAGATGACCAAAGCTATTATAATAATATTTTTCTACTCCTGCTGCATAATGTATACACTATATTAACAATGTCAATTAAGTTTTGATCTACATATCCTACGTCTGATCATAACAGTACGGGTAGATGATGTAATTCTAAGCAAGCAAGCTATATAATGGGTTCATGCTAGTTTCATAGCTGAGACCGGCGTAGTACACTGTTTTGTTCGCAATAGGCACGCATGCGCGTGCCAAGTCGTACTGGGCTGACGCGCCTGCACATAAACTGCAAATATTTACAGCAAACACATACTGATACCAGAAAACAAAATCATTATTTTCACATATAATAGTCGTGGATAAAGTATAGTATACAACTCGCATAGAATACACATTGTTTAGTCGTATGACTTGTAGACCAACTTTCCATACTAGTAAACAATGTATAGCATTACATGCTCGTTTTAGAATATACTATAGAAGGAGCATATAATCATAATTTGCCGATTAACATTTTTATACGCCCTGGTATATTAGATGATTGTAGACCACAAGGTCCCTCACTCGATTCCCGATGAATGTAGAGTAAAATGATTATTTCTTCTTATCCATAGTATTAGCCTCTAATTTCAGTATTAACGTAGAAAAAGAACTGAATAGATGTAATGATCATAGTAGTGGAGTTTGCCTCTTGTGCATTATAAATCCTATTACATTTTATATACAATTTTATAAATTGTCTACAATTCTGCATTATTTCCTTATTTTATTGTTGCATGACGTTTGATGATAGTAATATACATTTCCCTAATTTTATTTAGTATTATTCTACTCCAGTTAGTTTTAATATACATTAAATTTGCACTATCATTGATTTTCGCCGGCGGCTTTCCGTGCCAACTTGCATTGACGTAGGTCCATCACGTTGCGCCATACATCCAACATTTTATACCACCGCAAATGAACTCGCATAATGCATTGTAGTTGTCGCTGGCTGGTGTTGGCACGTGTTAACGTTGTTTGCAGCCACCCTCTCCTTTTTGTGCGTCGTTGTCGCGATTGTCGCGCGTCTGTCCATCGGTGCAAATCCGTCCTTCACCGCACAAACCGCGCCATTATCAGCACGTTTCGCGCAACCACTCACGCATACACCAACACACACACACACACATAGAGGCCACTTTAAACTTGTGACAAGGTCGCCACATTGCTATCACTCAAATTTAATACCTACCGGACCGGGCGCGTGTTATTTACAACCCCCTGCCGTCGCAATTTATACGAAATCCGCAACACACAAAATTCTATAATCTCATATTTATATTTTACAACCGCGGTTTTAGTGGTGCTGTATTTTTTTTCCAAGTTTTCGGTTTTATGCGCTTCTTATCATCAGTGCAAAAACGTCGCAAAGTGTGCGCCATGCGGACGATCGACTTCTTTGGACTTTCACTGGGTGGGTGGCTAATGTTGCACCGTAAAAACGGGCGATTTTCGAGCGGATGCGTCAAATCTGAGCGATGAAAAAATATAATTTCTCAGTAGCGCGCAGCATGCCGGGTATATCGTAAAACCCAACCGGCAATAAAGTTAATTTAATTCCAGTTTGGAAAATGTATCCGATGTACTCGTCACATCGCATCGCATGCTCCACGAGAGATGGGGCAGTAAATTTACGACGTATTGCTAATGTATCGATGTTGTAAAACTTTATCGATTGCTGCGTATTGGACAATTTATCTTCTTGTGGAAGGAAGTCATCATTATGTGAAGAGTGTACTAACATAGAGTCAAAAGTGTTTCAATTCGTAAAATAGATATTCTAGTTTAACTACAAAGAACAAATCTATTCAATTATAATAATTATTATTATATCGTAGAAATGACTGAAATGCACTTCTATGATATCATAGTACAGATATTTTTGGGAGTTGAGATTGACCTGCGAAGGTCGCAATATGCCCTTTTCTGGAGCGCGTGAATGCATTCGTTCCAACACAGGTGTTGCGAACGGCGTGGCAATTTTGAGCCTTTATTTATATATGACGTCAAGTTGTTTAGTCTATACCTAAGTTTATATATTATTTCGGTAAAGTGGAGGAAGTCGTCACACTTCAATAATCTCTGGGCCATTAAGAATGAAATATATAAACACAAGACATCCAGAGATTGTAGAAGTGG